>JAECUM010033815.1:0-17739 GCA_016617855.1 Megalonaias nervosa
GTACAATTTGTTGCAAATAAAACATACAAATCTGCATTTTCAATAAAATATAATCAGCGGATAATATTTGAATATGTCATATAACTATTTCTTAACAGTTCGACTGTCAGTTTTGCCAAGGCTTTTGTTTAGCCATAATTACAGTCAGGGGTCCACCTTCACTGTCACTGCTCTCACTTTCACTCTCGACAGAATCAGATAACATAATCTTTCTCAATTGCATTACACGATTGTCTATCATTTTTTTTTTTCTTTCGTACTCGTGAGACAACGCAGTCCTTATTTTTTCGATTGAGCGTGCAAGAGGTGCAAATAGCTTCACTTGTGTGTCGTTCACCATTGCTAAAGATTCTAACATAGATTGATAAATAGATTTCACGAATCTGTAATTGGAAGGTAATGTGAATTTGTTCTCGAATTTTCTTTGCTGCAATAATTCAAAGTCAGAGAGAATTTTTTGAGGATCAAGATTATCGGACATTTTTATTCCATCATGTTTTAATTTTTTAATAGCAGAAATAATATCATTAATGTTTTCATTGTTCATATATATGTATTTATTTCTTTAAAATAAAAAATAATTGACATTCAAGTTTTTAATTTTCACTTTAAGCATTGCACATATAAAGTGAGGTAGCTCCACAGAGTAAATTAAACGATTATTTCCCTTGCCCAATGTATTTTCATCAACTAAATGTATCCGTCTGTCTGTGATTAACTGAATCTCTGTAAGTTTGTTAAATTCCACTGTAAACTTAAGACACATATCGTAATACAATAACAAGGTTTCAGTCCCCCCCCCTTAGATAACAGTCGCCGCTAAAAAAGCAACGTCATTTACAAGCATAACAAAACGAAAGCAAAAACACTTACACGGACATGAAACCCAATTCAAATACACGCACAGAGTACAAATAATCCTTTAAGTACTTAACTGTACAGTGAGAGCGATCGGTATATTATCTTTAATCATACTGTGCACCATTATACATATACATTTTCGTTCTAGGCTTTCAAACAGAACAACTTGTGCATTATAAGACTGATGTGCTTATCGATTTTCCATGGATTTGTGACGCAGCAGTTATTTTCGTCTTCATGTTTGTAATTTTATTAAGATATATACAAACGGTGTGTGGACTGTATGGTACTCCAAATTTAAGGGTCATAAGAAGCAAAAATTACATTTTAGCAGGGCCAAAGAAGGAATTGCACCATTATACATATACATTTTCATTCTAGGTTTTCAAACAGAACAACTTGTGGATTATAAGACTGATGTGCTTATCGATTTTCTATGGATTTGTGACGCAGCAGTTATTTTCGTCTTCATGCTTGTAATTTTATTAAGATATATACAAACGGTGATATATTTTAATCGTTTCAAACATATAAATGGTTATATATCTTAATAAAATTATAAATATTTAGATTCATTTATAAAATCAGAAAATCTAATGCTATTGTGTGATAACCATATAATAATTTCTCAAACGTATATATATAGTCGAGTGGTCGTTAGCTCAGTGCAAAAGTGTGGGGACTTTGGTACTGAACTTCTGCTGTTCGACTCCCATGACCGCGGGGGGTGGGTATTTGGTCCGGGGGTTGCCAATTTTATTAAGATTGGGGGACCACCCCTGAGGTTTCAATAAAATCCTCACCACGTCACGCCACGTGGTGAGGTGCTTTTGCACCTTACTCCGGGGTTTGATTTGGTAGGGGTTTTATTGAAACCGCAATGTCTAGACAGTCCTCTGAATTTCTAATGTTTCTTTTCGATTAGGAATTCGCCGGGGGATGTGTCTATGCAAAAGGTGCCTCCTAAAATAATCAGTAACATGCCTGAGCTCTCTACCCCATTGAAGGGCCCCCAAATGAACATTCAGAAAGAATGTTAGCCAATAGAAACAGAACATGGGGTGCCCCATAACAGTCATAAGAGAGACAACAATGTAAGAACCCCATGAAAGGCACAAAGGCTATCAAGGAGCCCCGTGACGGGTAACCACTTAGGATGCTACTGATTATTTTTGATAAATTACGTTACATACATACATACATACATACATACATACATACATACATACATTACATACATACATACATGCATACATACATACATGTAAAAGGTCAAAAGTCAAGGTCAAGGTCAAGGTCAGATGTCAAGGTCAAGGTCAAAAGTCAAGGTCAAGGTAAAAAAAATAGATTTTTTTTGCAAAATTTACTCAAGCATCATTCTACGAGCGTATGTACAAATTAACATATAGAGTTTCTCCTCTTAGGTCCAAAATGTTGCCATCCTGATTTGTGAGTTTGAAATTCATTCTTGTCAATAATGGATTATGTACACGCAAGTAGACCTGATTTATTGGCTCAGACACAATGAGCCATCCTGGTGGCGCTTGAATACTTGATGAACATAATATATATCCTTGCTCCGCGGTGCCACTGCGGTGGTTAGATTTTGAAAGATCTACGTGGTAACTACTATCAATTATATCGCATACTAGATTCAGTGCGATTGTCGATATGATGTTAACAATATTAGGTGAGATATGACGTCCTGTTCCAAATGGGTCATTATTATATCTGAGAACTGTTGGTGGTGGGGCTAATTTTCTCCATGAATCACATATTCCTTTAAACTGTTCATCAATAAAATCATTAACTGATTTCTTTAACTCGGACGAGTCAAATCCGGGAATGATGAATGTTGGTAGTTGTTCTCGGGTAATTCCAAAATGTTTCAGAAAAACTGTTGTAAACAAACGATTGGTTGGAACACGCTGAATTGGATCGTCTTCATTAACTATATAACTTATAATATATTCTCTTGTGCCTGGTTTTACATATAAATGTTTTTCTCTGTTAACAAAAACATTATTCATGAATTCTAGGTCTGAAGCAATTGATTCAAATGTTGTATTGAGGCAATTATTTGATTTTTTAAATCATCGCTGTAATAAACATTAATGCTTGAAAATAAATTTCGTAGATTATTAAATACACGCTCATGCTCTGATTTTATTGTATTACCATATGAATTTATTAAATCTATATCAAGTATTATTATTGCATCTTTCTTCTTGCCGCTAATTTGCTTTGTGAAATAGCTATCTATTCTATCTATATAATGTATAACTCTTTCATTGCCTAAATATTTTTGCCATGGATAAGCATCTTCTACTTTTCGATATTCTGGAAGTTGTATAAATATTCTTTTCTCCGTGACGAAATCAGATCGTTGTGGTTCTGGTGGTCCTTGATAAATTGGTGGAATATCAGGCCATCCTAACACTGATCTAATCGAACTTTGATAAATATCTACAGAGTAATCAGGGGAATTTATTTCAATCACCGCTGATAATGTTGGTTCGTATAGACCAATTGTTATTTTTTATTCTTTTCCTGTAATAGATTTAATTCTGCGCTGGAATTCATCGTTGATCTGTTCCATCTGATAACTACCAGTTGGAATACTAACTACCTGCCAATCAGGAGTTCCATCAGGTTTATTCTTATTTGCGAATACTAGTGAATTATTTGGCTGTTGTCCACCAAATGGTTTTGATCTAATATTAGGCCAGCTATAATAAACTCGAAGCTGCGCTAACGCTATTTCTTTTGCAGGAATTGCGATTGGAAAGTTAACGCTAAACTCAGGATTGGTCGAACTTAATGAAATCATTGTAGTTTTTGACGGTGTCGTATTAGTGACGATCTGCTGAAGTAATTCCCTGTCTGTCATTATTATTATCGTTATTATTTAATTCGTCAAAATCATTAGCGATCACCTTAAACGCATCATCATAGGTTTTCATCATCATCGCAAATTCAGTATCGGATATTTCACCATCACTAACGCATGAAGAAATATACAAAGATAGTTTAGAACATGCCTCTGTCACTGTATGTAATTTAATCATATAATCGTGCAATTTAGCATTTGTACAGGTATCTATCTTTTTAGCTATAATACCGAGAACACCAGCAATAGTCGTTGATGCTGAAACAATGATGGTTATAACAGCAGGTGCTGTCATCGTCAATGTTGATAATAATAATCCTGTTCCAGCAATAACAGCAGAAACTGAGTAAACAACTACATCGATGACAACTATACGCCTTTTGTATTTTTTTATTTTTATGTTATAATAATCAATAAAATCCTTTAGTTTAGACAGACGTTCATATACTTGATTGTATCTGTAACGTTGAACGTCGATGTAGGACTGAGGTCTTTGGTGTTGATCCATTATTGTTATATTAAGTGACTAATTGTGGTGTTTCAGCTACAAATTCCAAACACCACCAGTAAGACGTTGCAGTTATTGTTTGATCATCTGCTTCCAGTAAAAATATTTCTTCAGCATCTTTATTTAACACTATAGATACAACTCCAGAGAAAGCATCAGTTGAATGACGCCACGGAAATGTTGTAGTATAAATCTTAAACTTTGCAGAGCTAAAGATAGACAGTCTATACACACCAGTAATCTTCGCGGTATATTTAATAGTGTTATTTTGCTGTGACCATGTTGTTAATCCTGATGCTACTGTGTACACGATATTGACGATCTGATTATGAGGAATTTTAATCAGATTCGTTTTTTGAACAATATTAGGTATTCCACTAACAATATCATCGAGTTTCATGTTAACGTCGGCTAGTTTTATGTCAACGATTGGTGGATCACCAAAAAAATCTTTAATGGTTTTGTTTATGTTTCTACGAAAATTTAAAAACGTTTCCACGTGTCTAGTAAAAGTAACATTGAGTATGGTCATTTCGTCATTGATTGTTTTTAGCGACGTTGTCGTAGGAATGTTGCTATCGTCTACATATTTCTTCGTTGCAGCGTCAAAATCAGATTCTGGTGTTCTAAGATTATTAATACCATTATTATTCATGTTGAGAAATGCACGCATTATACCACCGTTGACTAACACGTACTTAGATTCTTGATCGTCGACATATTTTTTTGTTGCGGCGTCTGTATCTACGGTTGGATTTCCAAGGTATGTAATTTTTTTTCCTGACATAATAATATCACCAATAAATACATCACCAGTTTTCTTGATATAATCGTTAACTGACTTACCAGAATCTTGTATTTTACCTTGATCATTAAAAGTAACGATATTATCAACCACTGCGGTAGGAATTCGTATAAGTACATCTGGCAGTTGTATATTGCTTGTCTTTAATCGTCCTTGTTTATCCTGAAAAACAACGACTTCATTTTGATCCACACTTGTAATATTTAATAAATCATCAATCTCATTTCTGAGTTGATCAAGAGTTGCATATTTAGATAAATCACCTTGCTGCTGAGCTTTACCACGAGCAGATCTTCCGTAAATATCTACCATTATATTTATCAATATCTGTTTAAATGTGACAATGTGGTATATTCATGCACGATTTTATGAGGTGGTTTTGTTGATTTTGATATAGCATCAAGTACATTAAGTACTTCACGACCACATATTGGTGGATCAGTTAATGTTTGTGTTGGTAACGTTGAATACCAGATTGGAGCAGTATTATTGCTGACATAATGAAGAAATTCTTTTGGTGGCGCTAATCCATATGAATCAAAGTAAATAGTTCCACGTGGATCAATTGCATATCCAACCCAATGCGTGCCTGATCCAGAATTTTTATCGAGATTGATAATACCAGTTTCTAAATCGCTAGCGATTTTAGGTAGTTGATCGCGCATGAAAACACCTCTGAAGTTTTTTATTTTTAGTTTTTAGCAGCATTGAGTAAATCAAAATTGGACATAGGCGATATCAGTAAACTGTCCCGGGAAGTCTTAGACCCTTTCCGTACCATGAATGTGGAGTCCCTGGCAATCTGAGACCTTTTCCCTTTTTTTTAATTCCCTTTCCTGTTGCTTTCTTTAATGCCATTCCAGCAGCAGTTCCAACAGCGCCTAATGCAGCTGCTTTTGCAACAGCTGGGGCTGCAGCGCTATTAAAGCTGGTATAGCTGCGAGAAGTGGAAATATACCACCCGTCTTAGCGATGTCTTTGATGGCGCCCGCAGAAAGATTAAGTTTGACGCCTTTATTTGATTTTTTGGCTTCATTGAAGTTTCTGAATTGACGCTCGGTCAACGATAATTTATTTGAACCGCTCATCTGTTCTCGCTTTAGCGATATTTTTATTCCACAGTTATTTTTTTATGCTGATTGTAGCATTTTAATCTGACCAGGAGTCAGGGTAACGCTAACGTGATTGTATGACATTATAATTATTATCCTGATTTTAAATCAGGTGATCTAATTACGTGTTACATATTTTCTACTGGAGCATCAACGACTCTCATTCGTCCACCAACACCTTCAAGTAACATCGTCTTATCGCTGAGTATAACGGCTATTGCTCTGTAATTAGGAATAGCTCCTGCATCTCTATTAACACGAGCTCGAAAATGTATGTCAACTACTGATTGTCTGGTTAAATCTAAATGTTCAAGCGAAAAGTAATAAATCGGATATAAAGTTGTAAAATCTAACTGTGATATTTGTAAACCAGTATCAATATTCTGATCACGCTCCATAAACGATATAAGACGATGATACGCACGTGCTACATGATTATTTTCAAAATTTAGCAATATATCCTCGGATGGTTCTTGATGTCCATTTATCCTTAATAAAACTTCAGAAACACCAAGTTTGTCGAATATCATGTGATTACGTAGTTGATTATTTACTCGTGTAATATCTTGTAATACAATAAATATGTGTCTTGGTGCAGAAACACCCTGCTGAGCAGCTATTTGCCATGTAAATAAACCATTGATATTACTCTGGATAGCATCTGTGGTCACTGTCAACCATGACAACGTTGATTTACCGCCTTGACTCATAAAAGATAGCAACCGGTCTTCTTCAGATATTGAGGGAGTCATCACCGGCATCCACAATGAAAGTTTTGTTAGTACTACTTTACCAGCATCACCAATGGGTCTCCATAATGCATCATTATCAATGCCTTTTCGTACAAGTACAACCGTATGTTTGGCTCCGAAAATGACTTTTCTGATATTTCTACAGAATCCAAAAATATGTGACAGTGGAATTACACATGAAAACAACCTTCTATTATCTTTCAACATTGATCTACGTGCTGCAAATCCTAAATTAAAATCGGGATTTGGAAAATATAGATCTTCAATAGCAGCAGCAGCAGGAGGATTAGCTCGATTATTGGGCTGTCGAGTAACCTGATTTCTGTTATCAGGGTGGTCAGAAGTATCCTTCGCAAACATCATTGATGGTCCAGCCGATCTTGAATAATCGTCGCTGTATCTCGCAAGACCAAGTACCGATGTAGCAACGTCAACGTCTTTCTGAATTGATTCAATATTTTTTCCGTCAATCATGTACGTAGCGCTATCAAATAACGCCATAATACCATTATTAACAAAACCAACCCTAACTTCAGCTCCATATTCTACTGGTGCTGCAGGAGCAGCGTTATTTAAAATTTCACCTTCTACTTCAATAAATGCCTCAGCGGGTAAGAAATACCTACTTGTATCCTGAACCTGTAGTTCAATCCTTCCACTCTGATTTGGAACTCGAGCGTCATAAGAATAATATTGATAATCACGCACAGACTCATCTTTGAGTACTGGTGCGTCCATGTCAAATGCTGGATCAGATATACGTTTAAACATCTTTATTATATTTGCTATCGTCTAACACGAAGACCACTTCGAGAAGTGAGACCACTTCCAGCTATCAGACGAGCGGTTATATTTTTTTCTTTTTCTGATAATGGTACATCAGCCAACGCTGCTAGTTTTTGATTAGCAGCTTGGTTTATTATTTTACTAATATTCGCAGGCATTACTTCAGTGCTAGGTAATTTTACAGGTTGAGGTCGGACCGCAGGTCTGCGTATTAATCGTGCTAGTCTATCTTTGATCGCCGAGAATGCTTTACCAGCAAGATTACCAACAGCACCAATACCTTTTTCACGAACAACATCAATAGCTTTCATTGATAGTTGCTTTGCAATCGGTATTGCTTTTGGGGCTATCCTTCTAAATAGACCCTGAACAACATCACCTAGTCCATCTCCGTAGATTGTTTTGTATACTGGTAATCGAGAATTTACCGCCCTGACCATGGTTGGTCCACGTTGAGTACTATGTACGATCATTTTATTATAATAACTGTATTTAATTACATACTCAATCCAGTGACTTAGTCACTATAGTAGTCATCGGCAATGTCATTAATGAGGGACCGATATACATTAATATCCATAATTCCACCTGTAAATAATCGTTTACAAATATCAGCTGCTTCATTAATTATTTCTGGGGAATTATTACCAGCTCGTTTTCCTCCAATGAGGATTTCTAGTCGATCAACATCAGCAAGGACATTATTGGGACAAATAATAAGACCACTTCCATAAGTAGTAAATCGACCTGCAGTTTTAATTTCAGATTCCCCCCGTGATTCTTCTTCCTCTGTTGTTCTAACTGATTGTCGTGGCGATTGCAATTGTTTCATCATTCTTTCTAAATGTTTATCTTGTTCTAGTTTTTTTTGTTTTATTTGTTCCATTAGTTGTAATTGTGGGGATTGTGGTGATTCAAATTGTAATTGTTGTGGTGATCGTTGTGGTGATGATGATAACTGTTGTGGTAATCGTTGTGGTGATGGTGATAGTCGTTTTACTTGTTTAGATTTTTCTTTTATATAGTCATGTACAGCCTCATCAAATTTATTAAAATTTTTAATATCTTCATTAGATCTAATTTCTGGAATACCAATATATATGCGATATACATCCTTAATCCAATTGGCAGAGTTCAGAGATTTAACATGTTCTGGTTTTACATATTTTTGTCTTTCATAATATCCAAATGCGGCAATATCAAGTAATTGGTCTTTGTCCTTGATAGCAGCAATACCTTCAGGTGTAAATTTATCTATTATCTTAGTTCTGGTTCTTGGTTGTCGTGGTTGTGATTGTGGTTGTGGTTGAACCCCAGGTTGAGCAGCTTGAATACGACCAGCAATATCAGCAGGTAATGTTTCAAGAGCTCGTTGTGTTGCCTCAGTTGCTGTAACAATTTTCTTTGTTGGTTCGACAATCGGTTTAAATAATTGTTTTGTATCTTCTTCAAATTCGACTTGAGATTCCTGACGTGATTGTAATTGTTGCTTGACAGCATCACGAACAGGTAAATATTTTCTAATTGCCTCTAGTCGCTCTCTTGCTAATCTAGCTGAATGTGGTTCTCCAATACTCATTTATTAATAATATCTATACTGGCTGTTTAATTCATAGCAGCAGGGAGGGCGAATGACCAATACTGAGTGACCAACGCGTAAATGAAATCGCATAAAAATTTGAAGAAAAAAAAAACGTCAATTGATAACAAAACTGAGCTAACCCAAACGATTTATTATCCGTTCTCAACCGTATGGAAATAGTCAAGTTAGAGGTTTTGGTTTAGCGTCATTGACCTTTTTTTTAGCCTTCGTAGGAACCTTTATTTTTGTAAAATAAGGTCTCAGGCAAAGTGGTCTGTTCGCCCTCCCTGCACACAAAAAATAAAAAAACCCGCTTTTAAAAAATGGTCCGAAATAATTGGTTGGTTAGAGGTTTCAATTTGACGTTATTGACCTTGTATCTCGGCTTTTTGAGACACACACACACACACCCATCAGGCAAATTTTTCCTATCTTCGTAGGAATCTTTATTTTACAAAAATAAGGTCTCTACACAAAGTGCTCTGTTCGCCCTCCCTGCTGCTGAGAGAGAGAGAGAGAGAGAGAGAGAGAGAGAGAGAGATTTGGATTTTTATCGTAGCTTTAACAAGTTTCCAGTCATATCGCTACGATGTCTGCAGTGTGGCAGTTTATAATGATCTCTGGCACTGGGTCATCACGCCGCAAACACGTAACATGATGTCCCACCCAGTCATATTATCCTGACACCAGGCCGACCAGTCCTAACACTAACCTTTTAATGCTGAGCGCCAAGCGAGGCAGCTGTAAGTACCATTTGTATAAGTCTTTGGCATGACTCAGCATGACCTCCAGCATCCGAGGCATACGCTCTAACCACTAGGCCACCGGAGAGAGAGAGAGAGAGAGAGAGACGCATGGAGCTTAGATGTAAACTTGATGTAAACAGACATGTTATTTAGATGTCAACTTGATGCAAAGAGACATGTTTTACAAGCAATCTAGCTCAGGTAATTTGTATTTTTTTTCAGCAACAGTTAAAATATATAAGCTTGACTTCTTTACGTTCAAAATATTACAATATAACAAAAATACATGTTTCGAATGAATATTTCTATAAATGAACTGAATTTTCTAAATTTGGCCAAAAAGCATGCTTCTGCAAAATGAGGTCAGACGTACCTACTTTATGTATTTTGACAACATTGCCTATTAACGTGCGTCAATTATGGGCGCTGTATAATATCTTTATTGTGCCATTATTCCAAAATTCCACAATCTTCTTCTAACCACTAATGATAATAATAATGAACGGGGTCCACATAAACTATAGTTGCTGCTGTTTGTTTATTATTGTTTTCTTTTCAATAATGCAACATAGAATATGTGAGTGAAAATTAACAAATATTTATCTAAGCAATCTTATTTCGCATCTAAAGTAAATAATTGGAAACAAAGATTCATATACAATCAACTACCCACCTAGAGGAATATAAAAATTACAGTAGCAACACAAATAGATATGATATAGTGAGGACCCCACAACTACTTTTGAAATTTTCTAAAACGAATTAGTGCCGTTTCCCACAAATAATTAATTATATTTTGACCGCAACATTGAATCCATATGCTCTTGTACGTCTGTATGATTGTTGGTATTCGGGTCTCTTAAACACCTGACTAGAAATGATAGGAAAACTTGACAATATTAGGTTTTCTCTCTCAAATATTCTCTTCAAAACAACTTAACAAATCAGTCAGGTTTTGTGCCAGCTTGTTACTGCTCGGGTGCTGCAATTCAGCTGAGAAAAGGCAGTCAAATAGAATATCTTTTTGCAAACAAACACACACACACACACACACACACACACACAGAGACAGACAGGCGCACACATACAGGCAAATTTAATTTTCATAGAAAATGCCTTTCTATTATCTCAGCTGCGACACTCTACATGAAAGTTTGACGCAACACTAGATGTAAAAAATTTGGCAAGATTTCTTACACGGATCTACTTTCTAGCTTAAATGTCAAACAACCGTCATGTTCTCGATTGACTTCACCTATTTCTCAATTATTATTCACATAACGTATTGCTTTACTTCTGACAGTTCATCATTAAGGTCGTTAAATCTCCCGATATATTCAAAACAGTAATAAATTATTTCCATTTCAGAGATTTCATATTCATTTCGGGGATTATAGTTTTGATCATATTGTCATTGTAAATATATCAGCCCATTTAGGTCATGTTGACCAGATTGTTCTCGAAACTGTACACTATAACTTTTGTATAAGTAGTTCCTCGTTGCAGATGTTTCTTGGAGGTCCTATTTTGTGGCCCTGTTCAGCTACGAAAACCTATGCATACGCATCATTAAAGCTGTAGAAAGTCTAAACTTACCACACCCCTATCAATTTCCTGTGGATGAACTCGCCAGGCGTAAGATATGGATACCACCATTTCAAAAGCAGGATTTATGAAAATTCCCCATTTGAACGAAATGGTTTCTTTACTTATTGCTTTTTGCGATTTCTGATCAAACAAGACATCTTGTCCCACTATATGGAAGGTTCTCTGCCTGAAACTCACTAAGCAGGGTTTGTTAAATTACGCACAGATTGATTTAGTGTTACGCACCACGAACCAAAAATAGAGAACTTTCTCTTAGATAACCCGACTTAAAATGAATTAGAAAACCGCGACGAAATACGAATGATAACGTTATGAAATACAATAAATCCACCTTTCAATATAAATAAATAAATAGATAAATAAATAAAGACATAAAGTTTGAAGAACCTGGTATCATTCGTAAATTTTATGTATCGCTTTCTGTTTAGATTCGTTTAAATCTAAAATATCCACAGACATCCTAGAGATTCGAATCACTTATATTAAAGGCTTCATTTTGGATTTTATTTCATTTTCTTTCATTCTCTCTTTATATTTTACATCTCAGTCATGAAGAAAATCTTCTAACTGGAAATTCTTCATGGTTTTCCTACAGCATTTAAAGCTCTGTTTCTCCAGTAAAATGTACTCCATTAGAATTCCAGAAATCTACTGTTAAATTGTTACGAGTCTATGCTCTCAAAATAAGTAATAGAAATAATTTATTTGCTTAGAATACAAAGTGAAAAAAAGAACTTACCGTACTGCGAATTAGATCCCAAAATAATCGTAGAATTACAGACACAAGTGATAATAATGTGAAGTTATGAATAAACTTTAGCAAAAGTCTCAATTAAAATCCAACGCTAAGTGTTCACGTGTCTGTGATGACCTCTATGATGCCGATGTGCCAGCAATCTTTTGCTGAAAAGAAGTAATGTAATTCCAGGTTTGAACTCACTATAAATCCCAGTGAATGTCTCTGTCCATGAATATTACTTTTTGTGAGCTCTCTGTATTTCCTGAGAAAATGATCACTGAATTAAATACTTTGAAGAAATAAATTCCAGCCCAAATGAACACTGATCACAACAATAATACAAAATGATACTGATATATCTTAAGCACCAACGAATAATCTTTCCAGTGGCAAGATCATATAGTCGTCTACTTAACCTCAAGTCATAATTAACATTTTCTATAAAAAAAAAAACCCCAAACCCCCACAAAAAACATTAACTAATGGAAAATAACCTTCTAGAAGGTTCTTAATATAAAATAATAAAATAAATGCTAGTTATTATTAGAAAGTCTGTTACTAAAATTATAATATATAACCTGGACAATGTCAGGTACACCAGGTAAATTGTAGTAGAATCCCAATAACTAGAGCCAGACTCAAATAAACAAATTTACTTCTATCAGTAATGATCCTGATAATAAACCCATACTCACAGAGCATATTTTAGCTCTGTATTAGTTATCTACATAACAAATTTTAAAAAAATCAATAATTCAGGTCAAGTAGAAAATAAACTTAAATTTGGACAAGGTTAAGTCCAACATACAATGCTACATTACAATAGCATTTAATGAAATAAAGAAACCTACCAAAAAATCTAAATTAAATATACATAACAAAATAAATAGATTGTCCAAAATTTACGACTACATCATCTCTTTGGACTAAGGTTCAGTTTGTAATTATGTCTGACTTCATTTTAGACGGATCCGTAGTTAACGTAGAGGCTCACCGATTGCCCAGTCATTTCTAGTAAAGGTGACGGGGTGAGCAGTACAAGCTCAGAATCTGGGATCAAAAGCAGGGCTATTGTTTTCCTCTTTTAAATTTCTAAATAAAGAAAGAAACAGATGTTTAGGGATCTACGGATTACAGTACGACAGACAGGGAATCTGTATGATAAGCTTTCGAGATAGGCCCTATTACTATTTTTCACTGCTGTCCAAATAGTATATTACGAGTAATCGTAAATCCTTCTAAATGTTGAAAACAAAATATCTAACTACATAATTCAAATAATCATATGGGGAGAATGAGGCTCACCCATGTATCATTTCAATGAACAATTGTTTATTTTCGAAGACCTATTATCAATATTTTTGACTAAATATAGGAATTTAATGTATATTATTTTCTCAGTGTGGCTTATATAAAATAAAGATACGCCGAGATGAATCTTATGATTTTAAACGCACAGTAGTTTTGTAATTCGTTCGAATAATTGCGATCAGTTGTTTTCTTTTCTCTCCATCTATCGACGACTGTATCATTAGTTTTCTCAAGTTCGTAAATTTCCACAGCATTTCTGTTTATTTAATCGTAAAATCACTTCATTACAATTTCTACAGGATTATTGTTTATTTAATTTCTTATCGCAAATTCGCTTCCTTATGACTTCTACAGGATTACTGTTTATTTAATTTCTTATCGGAAATTCCATTCATTACAATTTCTGCAGGATTATTGTTTATTTAATTTGCTATGGCAAATTTCCTTCCTCACAATTTCTACAGGATTACTGTTTATTTAATTTCTTATCGGAAATTCCATTCATTACAATTTCTGCAGGATTATTGTTTATTTAATTTGCTATGGCAAATTTCCTTCCTCACAATTTCTACAGGATTACTGTTTATTTAATTTCTTATCGGAAATTCCATTCATTACAATTTCTGCAGGATTATTGTTTATTTAATTTGCTATGGCAAATTTCCTTCCTCACAATTTCTACAGGATTACTGTTTATTTAATTTCTTATCGGAAATTCCATTCATTACAATTTCTGCAGGATTATTGTTTATTTAATTTGCTATGGCAAATTTCCTTCCTCACAATTTCTACAGGATTACTGTTTATTTCATTTCTTATCACAAATTCACTCACATCATATTTCTAAATGATTATACGGGAGCCTGTTAGTGCCACGTTGAAATCAATCGCTTTATCTCGCAATTTGCATCTCTTGATTACTAGATCTCGACAACGTTCTTTGTAAATTTTGAATGTATTCGTCTACAGTTTTACAGAAGTCGTCTGCTTCAGAGAGATAATGTGCTATTTATTATGGATTTTGATGTGATGAATTCAAATATGACAATTAAAACAACTGATTGGCTACTGTTTCGAGGATATTTAAGTTTTACAATGTACGTCTATGTACATTGTGTAGATAGTAGAGTTTTAATCATATATTGTAAACCTAGGTTTTTTAATGTGTTTAGGGTTGCTTTCCATGATAATATTTCACCTGTCCTGTTTATGTAACACTTAAAAAACAACGAAAGGGTTATATAAATAAAGGTACACATGAAAGCAACAAACTATTATATATATATATATATATATATATATATATATATATATATATATATATATATATATATATATATATATATATATATATAGATAGATAGATAGATAGATAGATAGATAGATAGATAGGTATTGTTATGTATATGTAATTTAAATATTTGTTTGTTAGTTTTACATTATTTTATTCTATTGCACATTATTGAAATGTAACTTCCGTTTTGCTGGATTTGAAATTGTCCAGAAAATCAATTCCGTTCTGTTTGACCTGACTGTTAATTCTGATAAACAACCAGTAAAGGAAACACTGTATCTAGTTGCTGACCTTGATTCAGAAATCAGTAAGTGTTCTGGTGAGCAATTTTTTTTATTCTTTGTAAGAGTAAGATTCATTCAGTGGAATCAACGCTATACCTGGAGTAAGTGATGTTAGGCATATAAAAAGCTTCTATGTTGTTCTGGAGGAATGATCACGTGATCCTCACACGGGAATCTGTTTTGCGTCTTAACTTAGTGTATAACTGTTTTCTTCATAAGAATTAGCCAGTCGGGCTTAAAACATTTGACACATTAAGTTGTGTTTTGTTGTGACCAGTTTGAATTGAATTTTTATTTTATGGAATTAGTGATTCTTTTCCCTGGAAAATACAAGTGCTCATATAGAATTCTTGGACAAAGATATTAACTGAAAAATATTCGGAATTCCAAACTGGAATATTATTTTCTGTGATTCAACAAAGAAACTCTTGATTCATCAGTACAACGCTAACTATTGCATACTTCATCGCCTTCCATCATGGAATTTCATCGGGGCTCGAACTCGGATTCATTTAGGACTTTTTAATAATAGAACTTCTGCTTTTTAATTCTTGGACTAATTCTGGATTTGATTCGTAAAACCATAAGTTCTTTTTCTCATTTTTACCTTGGTTTGCTATGGAAATAAATTATTTGTTAAATTTTCCAAAGCTTGTCGTCTTCACTCTTTTCTTGTTACTTTTTGTTAGAGCCCAGACTCGTAACAAGAAAATTGGGGCCTCGTCCTTGGGATATATGAATTTTGGTTAAAATATTTCAGAAAATTTTGTTTTTTTAAATTTAAATTCCCCTGGTTTCATAATTTTTTAAATCCCAAGCATTTTTCATTTTCGAAATGTTTAGTGAAATAAACAGGTTTTTTTTACAATGTCATTTTTTTACAATGTCATCAAAAGTGGAGATCTTTCTTTCAAATCCTACCCAGGAGAAGTTGGACTGTTTGAAAAAAAGATGAATTGCTTGAATTTGCCAGAAAATACTATCTTTCTGAGGCAAAAGCTTCTTTAACGAAGCAAGAAATAAAAAACATTTTGGTCCAATATTTGGTAGAAAAGAGTGTTTTGGATAAAAGTGTTTTGGTTTCGATCAGTAAGTGTGTATCAGACTCTGACATAAAAGTAAAGGAATTAAAATTAAAATACAAGATTGAATTGGAGTTAAGAAAGCTGGAACATCAGAAAGATAATCAAGAAAACAAATGCAGTTGCAATTGGAGAAAGGGAAAGAATAAATGCAGTTACAGAAAGAAGAGAAACAAATGAAGTTACAATTTGAGAAAGAGGAGAGACAGACAGACAGACAAACAGACAGAGAGAAAGAGGAGAAACAGATACAAATGCAATTAGATAAGGAAGAAAGAGAGAAAGAAAGGCAAATGCAGTTATACAAAGAACAATGCAGTCACAGAAAGAACAAATGCAGTTACAGAAAGAAGAGAAACAAATGCAATTGGATAAGAGAGAGAGAGAGAGAGAGAGAGAGAGAGAGAGAGATGCAGATGCAAATGCAAAGAGAGAAGGAAGAGAGGGAATATCAATTTAGAATAAAAGAAACAGAGCTGGCAAGTGAAAAGCACATTCCCACGTTACATACAAATTCAAGTTTTGATGTTACTAAGAATATTAGGTTAGTGCCCCCTTTCAGAGAAAAAGAAATAGACAAATATTTTCCTCGTTTTGAAAAAATTGCGGAAAAGTTGAAATGGCCAAGGCAACATTGGACTCTATTATTACAATGTGTACTTACTGGTAAAGCTGGTGTTATTTACCATTCACTGTTAGTACAGCAAAGTGCCGACTATGATCTGGTTAAGGAATGCGTCTTAAAGGGTTATGGGTTAGTCCCTCAGGCTTATCGGCAAAAATTCCTGAAATATAAAAAGGAAGCTGGACAAACTCATGTCGAATTTGCAACAGAAAACGAGCAGTTATTTGATAGATGGTGCTTAGTCAATAAAGTTGATCAAGATTATGAAAGTCTTACAGAACTTATATTACTTGAAGAGTTGAAGAACAGTGTCCATAGTGACATTAAGACTTATTTTGACGAGCATAAGATCGAAACCTTCGAAAATGCTGCTCGTGCTGCTGACGAGTATTTCTTAGCTCATAAATTTCCTTTCGTAGGCAAGTCTTCTACTCAACAGTCTTCTGGTAAAAAGGTATTTCAGCCTAATATGAGCCCTTTTAAATCTACATCTGGCATAACTTTTAGAAATCCAGCTTCTGATACGCTTGATCAAAAATCCTTGCCTCTACTTACGTGTACCTATTGCAAGAAGAAAGGACACGTTATTTCTGATTGCTACAAACTGAAAAATAAGCATCAGAATCAAGACAGACCTATCCCAAATACTCTTATTTCTAAGAGGTCAAGGTCAAGGTCATGTATTGAAAGCAATACATTTGTTGGGTCTAATAAACCCCAGTCTGATTTTATTATGGAGAATTATGAACCGTTC
>JAECUM010033816.1:0-35088 GCA_016617855.1 Megalonaias nervosa
GAGTTATATGTATCGAGTTGGCTCGGGCATGGAGATAACCAAATAGAGTACTGTACCTGGAATCGAAGTAATTGTTTGTTTTATTAATTTGGTCAAGGTAAATATTAGCTGTTAAAAGTTCACAAACGGTACCCGACTCAATACTTGTATATTAAGATCTCTGCATATTAAATCCTAGTAATTCAGAATTGCATTTCTTTTGCATATCCCGTGTAATTATTTCTCAGACTTGCCAAAACGTTTGCGTTGGGTTTCGAGCATTCAGCATCAATTCTTTCTACATCAACGTTATTAGCAGCCGTTCTACCTTTTACAGCCTTATATACATTTCATGATTATAAAAACAGTCTTGATTTAAAACAGCATATATTCGGTTATATACAATACAATGACGTTCTTTTGTGATTTTAATTATTGTAAATCGTAATTTTAAAATATATTCTCTGTAATGAGATTCATAATTAACAATCTCAATTAAATCAGACTAATAAACTTCGCTCTTACATTTACCATCTTCTCTGTTATGCCCATTTGAGACTTTTTTCCATAGAACTTGTCCTATTCTCTCTGACAACTGATATAACGATTTTGTCTCTGAACTTTTCTCTGTAATACCTTATCATTGTTAGGTCCACTAAAAGTAGTATTTTATTTACATGATCAGTTTTCTGATAGAAAACCCCGTGCTATCATATAATAAGTGGTAAACCGTCTGAGCGAAAATGGACTTATCAACTTTAACTTTAGTAGTATAATAGTGTGGCTTCTGCCTTGTTTGGTCCTTTTTGATCCCTAACACCCGTCACAGACTCTACTCCCATGATTTGTTTTAGCCCATATTCGACCCATGCATGTTTAGCAATTTAATTTTCAAGATGACCAGGCGTGGTCGTATACGGTACCGATCGATACACACTACAAACTCAGACAATAAATGAATTTACTGTGGTAGCAGCTTGTGTATTTTTGATCGATAACCAGTTCTCTTTTTATTACAAAAACTTTGTAAGTGATATAAATAGCTAATAATAATCTGGTGCTATGAATCAAAGCAGGTCATCTCTAAATTTGAAGAGAAATAAACTGTTTGATTGCATGCCAGAAAATTCAAAGTGAAATCATGATATACAAGCTGAATTTGTCAGATTATCACAGAATCTGCTAATATTGCAAGATATCCAAGAATATTTATAGCGAACGTGCTAGAAGTTGTCCAATGGCGTATCTTGCAATATTAACCTCGTTATGGGAGGGGCTATCAAGTGTTTCTCCGGGCAATTTCTTGACGTCAAATACGAGAATTTTCATTCAGCTTATTAACACAGAGATTGGTCTTAGGGTTAATGCATCTGACATTGAAACACAACATGCCAGATCGAATCTAACTTTTGGAGTGAAAAAAATCTTAATAATTCGAAGACAACCTAGTCCTTGTTGGGATAAAGTGTGAAAATGAAAGTCAGTTTGATGCTTGTAAGATCAGTATCAGTGTTGGATACGTGGCACACATACATTTTGAATCGTATCTACAGTTGATCTAGACTGTACGATATCAATTGACCGTAAACCTCACATGAATCCATGCTTAGAACTAGTTGCATGCCAAATAAATTCAAAGATCTAATTCAAACAAGCACAGCTCGGACGAAGAAATCTCATTTTATTAAAGAAATTGCCATGGTATAATAAATGGCAAAAGATCAGTGATTCTCAAAATATTTTGAAGGAGTTTATAGACGTCTGTAACAGGGGCATTAACTTGTCAAACGATTGGAATGTCAAAAGTGTAACGAATAAACTGAGTTTGCTTTTTGGACTGAATGTCTAATTCTTCCAGCTTTGTGTATAAATGCTCTTCAATTCGATCTGTTTGAATGTTATATAGGCCTTGTCTCTTTCCTCTGCCCGTGAAAATGACGAGTTGCTTACAACTCGGAATGGGGTGAATTGATTTATCTTCTTTAGGTGTTTGCTTTTTACATAATTTGTTAAATGTAACTAACTGATAGTTATTAAGTGTCACAAATGTCACTGGCTGACTGACACAAACGTCACTAATTGCTATCCAAACCAATAAATGTGAAAAGTAACGCTTCTGTTCACGGGTGCAAAGCTGTAACATTTAGCCACCATGGTTTCACAGCAGTGATTAAGACTTCAAAGACAAAGTGTTGCCTAGTGGGGTATTAGAAATATTGGCAAGGTACTATTGTATGCACTTATAACGTCGATAGTTTGGATACGTTAAAGGTTATTACGTGGAGGGAAAAATCTAGTTATATCCTATATAACTCTAACAATCAGGCCAATGCTCTTGGATCCTTCTACTGAGAGTCTGGTCATGACCTTCATGACATCAAGTCATTGTGACATCAGCATCATTAACCGGATTAAATTCTAAACGAAGTAGTAGGCAATTCAAGCTAAGGACCTTGGTTAATGCATATAAGACTGCAGTTTCTTTTTGAAGACTTCCTCAGTTGCTAATTGGGTCATATGATTATGAGTTTATTCCTGTGTGAGAGAGTCCCGGGAGAGTAAATATATTATATTTGAATATAGGATGGGAGATGTGATATAATTGGTCTTCTGAGCTTGGTAAATAGGGTGGGAGATTAACAGCTGTCTATGAACTATCTCATGAAAAGTGACTAAGCGCCTTTCGTTTTGTCTAATTTGAAATTTCCAATATTTCACCGACACCTGATAGTTTCCCAGAAGAAACTGGAGTTTCTTCATTGGACATTTTGTTCAGTTTGGATAATGAGGTTATGCAAGTGAGAGTCCAAACAGAAGACTAGGATTACCCTTAGGATGAACCAGTGTTGAGAATGTCTCGTATTAGACAGCCTATCGTGTATGACTTTAACTGGCCTTGGTAGCTGTACTATCAGAGTGAAATTTCCAAGTGAAATTTCTTTTTAGGTTATAGTCGTGTTCAACTTATAGGTATAGGTTACTCTAACTTTAGACAGGACCAGGTATTTCATTTTATACACTATCCAAAATCGTTGTTTTGGTCGGGGAACTAAGGGGAAGTAATACTTACTGGCAGAAAACGCATAATCTACTTGTTAGACCAGTTGACTAATGAGGTAAGGTCCTCTAAAATTATTTTGGAATCATACACGGACTAGACAGTTCTATATACAAGGCAGTCATTAGCAAATAGATATAATGTAGATCTGGTATGGTCAGCTATGTCTCGTGTGCAATTTAGAAAAGGTAAGAGGTCCTGGACTGTACCAATAGTAGCGCCCGATATAACTTTTAAAGTTCTACCACGTAACTGGTATCGAAAATTGGGTCTAGTATGATTTTGAAGTTAGATGTTTAAGCTTATAATAACTGTCTCATATTAAGTTAAACAAACATTTAAGACATGACTATTGTGTTCCTTAGATTAATACATCCATATCTTATTATGAAACACGTATATTAACACCTATTACAAAGTCATTTGCTACATTAGGATTCGTCGCTCGTTTGTGCTAATTTCGAAAGAAAGATAATGAAACCCATTGAATAATTTTAATCTTGTGCTCTTCAGGGCACAAGATATAAATTAATCGATTAGTTTCATTAATTTCATTTGAAGTGAGCAATCATATAAGCTCCTCCATGTCTGCTTCTAGAAATGTGTGTATTGTAAAGCCTGAAAAGCATGGTTCCATTGAGTAATTAACCTGATTCAAATCCTTGTGCTTCTCTGCACTCATTTATCCATACAATAACATCTCTCAGCTGTCACCCAATTTTGCTCATTTATAACGTTCTATACGTCTGAAAGGACAATCACATTATTTAAACCGCCATTCCATTTAGGATAAAGAAAGGCACATTTGCCATCGTAAACGCTGTAGTGATAGGATGATTATTTTCTTGAAAAAGTTCCAATTTCTTAAGAGGCAATATATGGGGTAATGTAGTATTTAACAATGACAAGTTCCATCCCCTGAAGGGAATTCGAGATATAAAGGAAAGTAGCCTATATGATACTAAAAGAGTTAACACTAGTTAATCAAAAGAAAATGTTATCCTTGCTGTTGGCAAGGGCTTTTTGTATGCAGCAGATCAATGATTCTGCGGCAACATTCTAATAGGCCCCGGATACGTTTCCATAGCAGCTCTGGACGCCTAGGTACAAACTGAAGAAGAAAAAAAAAACGATAATAATAATAATAATAATAATAATAATAATAATAATAATAATAAGAGGAATAAGAAATTAAAATAAAAAAGACTGTTCTCTCCATAGGTACAGAAAGTGACAAAAAAGAATTACCCAATTGATAATATATTAATACTTATACAGAAATAGCCTACTTGCAGATGAACAGATGAGTTGACAACGAAAAAAAGTCGATAGGAACAAAGGACCAGCTGCTAAACATTATGATGATGATGTGAAATTAAAGAATGCTGTCAAAAATACTTTATATGACATAGATTGGCTAAATGAGGGCCTACAAACAACACCCCAATTATAGATATGCCAACTTGCGCTCTTCGATCAATACAACCTATGCTGAAGAAAGGGCGTAGTGTGATGCCTCGATTCTTTTTAAAACACAATAAATATTTATGTTCAGCCAAGTCGATAAGCTAGTCAGATTATTTGGTATGAATTCACGTATATGGTTACCTTACGGCTGATAGTTTTGGAACATCAAAAAATAAAACAGGTCAGGCTTTGATTCAGTGGAACAGTAAGTGTTTAACTCCATTTGGAAAGATAAAAGTTAAAAATGTTTAGGTATCTCTAAACGTAAGCATCTTTTACTATCATCCCAATCCATCTAAGCAGGTTCTTAGTGAATTAAATACACTCCTCTTTGCAAGTCTGTATGGCACAGGTCAGAGAAGAATTTCTTTTAAAATATTGCCGTGAAGAAATATCATAAGGGTGATTATATATGCACAATTTCATTTTGTAAATGCTTTGAAACTTATATGGTATAAAAGAATGCTGTCTGATGAATCTATGGAAACGTATGTTACAATTTCAGTGTTAAATACTGATTACTTTTTTCTATTTCGAGCAGATGTCTAAATAAAAAAGGAACTTAATTCTCTTTTTATAGGGGTTTTGGAAGTATATTTGGAAATAAATCATTCAAAATTAGCATAGCAGGATATTTTTAGCAACACAAGTACGGTTTAATTGTCACGTCACACCATATGGAAAATGTGTGCATTACAAAACAGGGTTTTAGAAAGGTATTCGATTTGTGATTTATTTTGTTAATGATTATAGTTCCTTAAGATAATTTAAAATATATATTTACTATTAACATTGATTGTATCAATGTTTAAAGAATACTGAAACCAAACAAAATTAAATGTATCATCTATTATAATTCTACAAACTTTTATAATAATTGTTGTGTATACCATCATAAGAAATAAAATGATGTAAACATATATAAGTAACATATATAAGTAAAACTGAACTGAAAAAACGCAATAACCTGCTTCTAGAATGAAACGTAGCTGATAACATATATAAGTAAAACTGAACTGAAAAAACGCAATAACCCGCTTCTAGAATGAAATAGAAGATGCTTGAGCTTGGCAACGTAGCTGATAACGTCTGGTAGGATTTACTCTTGCTACCCTTGAACTACAAACTGTGCAGTTTTCAGATGGTTTTCGTATGAGATATTACATAAAATTTTGACTACAAATGTATGTCTCAAAATAATTTGAATTATTTCACAGGAGATCTGTTCATTTTGTATACTCTATGCAGAGATAGTATCTCATATGTATTTGAGATGGTCACATAAGATTTTTAATGATAATTTACCATGGACACAAAGTAAGCGTAGTTACAAAGATGCATTTGAAGCTGAAAAATAACATTATCATTAGAATTAAAGACAAAATACTGACAAAATGAGCGATACTTGGAGGTCACTAAGACACTGTCGTTTCATTCTAATCCTTTATTTTCTATATAGTGCCTCTTGCAATCTCCAATTACAAATTTATGAAATAAAATACGTATAAACTAAATCTTAACGACAAAATACTGACATAATGAAGAATCCAATATAGTCTTTCTGACCACATCCACACATATGGCCCAACACCAATACATACTGACCAACATATAGTCTTGCTGATCCTTTCAAATTCAACAGAACGGACAATGCAATGAGACTAAAAGTAAATACTAAAATTCATAAATTTTCATTGAATCAAGGGGAGACGGAATATTTTATGTATATGGCTAAACGTAATATCAAAATTCCAAAGCTTTAAAGGAGCTTTGGGGAGATAAGAACTAATCCTAATTGGCTGGGCTCTACAGTTTTGCATTTTGCATAGGGTTAGATTTTTAAAGAAAACTAATTTCCCTGGTGTTCCTCACTGGTTAAACTGGCTATCTAAGGTAATGCAAAAAGAACTTTTAATTATCTTTATTTTGGTGAATGATTGATGGATATAATATGGGTTATTGAATATACAGCTTGGCCTTTCTTCAGATGCGTACTTTACTTTTGGAAATCTCCTCTTTCCTACTTTTTCTTTCTTTCCTTTCCTTTTGTGAGGAGAACAGTTTGGGAATTAGCGTCCTTGTTCGTGAAACAATGCTTTGATCCTGACCTTTGTCTCGGGATCTTTATTCTCCGTCAACAATTTTCTTTTTGAATTGTTACCTTTCAAAAATATTTTTACATCACTGTAGTTTCCTTAAGATTTACACATGTTCAAATTTACATCTTTTTGCAATATTTTTATTTTTAACTTTTTTTTTACAATATTTTAATTTTGCTATAGGTCTGAAATTTTTTCTCGTTTTTTAAAAAAATATCTTTGTACAATTGAAGATTCATTGGCGTTTGGTAAATTTTGTAAATGTTTAAGTTCTTCCTTTTTTTGTTAACGATTTTGCATTTGCTTTTGAAAATGTTTCAATATCATCTTTTGACAACATGTATTTTGTTAAAAAAAAATAATTTTTAACATTTTTAATAATGTTTAAATTATTAATTTTAAAACTTAATTTGTCATCATTTTAAACAGTAAATTTTTTTTTACATTTTGTGTTTATATTTTCAATTTCATAATTAGATTTAAATTTTGTATTAACGTTTTTTAATTAAAGAAATATAATTTTTAATTTTTTTTCAAAATTTGTTCCATACCTTTCTCAGTCTCTTCTTTGCAGTTTAGGAATTTTAGTATGACTTTCAGTCTAGGCTTTAGTTTGTAATATGATATTACATATTTTGCAGTCTCTGCAAAATTTCGTTTCTGTTTCAGAATTCTAGTATTACGTTTAGCCTCTGTCTAATGGTCGCCATGCTGGATCTAAAAGGTTCCGTAAGACTGTGTGTTGGTCAGGAATCTGTACCTGTTCATTAGTATGTGTGCGTGTGTTTGTCAGCAACATTAGATTCAAGCTGGGTTCAATACTAAATTCTCATTGATTCAAGGAGTGTCCCACAATGTTAAATTCCTATTCCCCGCCCCATCTCCTACCACCCTACAATGTTAAATTCCCATTTCTCTCCATATGGTCCCACCATGTTAAAATTTCCATGTCGTATGTGTCCGTACCGCCCCCCCCGTTCCTAAAGACATATTTTGAATTAAATTCCCTTGGTAACCACAAATGTCATATTTTCAAAATGGCTGCGTAATGTTCAATTTGCCATGTACATACAGCGACACTCTTATACCAATAGTGTCCGCATAACTACTAGCCTGACCCAGAGGCCAGAGTTCTTCTTGTCTATCTACGGAGCGTATATATGGTTATAAAGTGTTGAATTTTAAAATTCGAATGTATGAGCCAGAGGTTAGTGTTCTACTATATGGTCGTGACACATGTCGTTTGTTGGATGCACAGGATGAGGACCTTCATATGTCGCAAGTTTTGACATACGGGCAATTCTCTACCCCAAAGAGAGTACTCGGGATCTCTATTGCTTAAACGTCTGATTTCATGTTGTGACATACGGACAATTCTCTACTGCAAAGAGAGTACTCAGGATCTGTATTGGTTAAACGTCTGATTTCATGTTCTTATGTCTTTTGGATCTATATATGGCTTACGATTGGGGGGGGGGTCACAACAGTTTTCCAAATTATAATTCAGAGACAAAGCCCCTATCCCAGGGGTATAAGTAAGGGCCTGTATTGGGTATATGTCTGATTTCGTTTCCTAATATCCTTCATATGTGCATGCGGTTATTGCGTGGGAATCTCAACAGTTTTCAAATTGTGACCCACGAACAAATACCTATCCCAGGTGACCATAGGTCTGCGCTGGGTGTATGTCTGCTTTCGTCTCTTCATGTCCCTCTACACTTTCCGATTTATAACCCTATAGTAGCATTCTCCAATACATCTATCAAGACCGTATAGTGTAATTCAAAATTCCGTTAAATGTGTTGTAGCCCTGTTCTTAATGATGTCAAACTCCAACTTTTAGATTTTCGCCTACAATACTTAACAAACTAATTGACTCTTAAAAATATAACCCATCCCGCGGGCCTAACACCAGAGGTTGTATCAAAATTTTGAAACAAAACAGCCCATATACACACCACCCCCGATAATATCCCAAAATTTTAAATCTGTATCTTCTATGGTGTATCAGGAGACAGATTACATTATTAAAAGACTGTCAACCCCTCTATTTTTCAGAAAATGCGGAAGGCAATAATCAATTGTATTATATAAATCGTTTTATATGCAATAATATTTCACTTTATTAATCTCCTTAAATGTACGTACGAATTAGTAAGAAATGTATTTAGAGCTTGTGTTTTTTGTCCTCATAGTATATAAGCCAAGATGTTCTATGTCAAATCGAGTTTCACCACTTGTGAAAATGTCGATGATAAATCCATTAGGCATTATAACCAGCAAACAAGTGTTGACAGGTACTTTCCCTTTTCTACATCAACCCTCTTTGGCTTGTATAAAAATGATCCATTTTCCCTATTCTACACCTTCCCTTATTATTTTGTACACAAAATGCACTTCCCTTTTCCACATCAACCTTAATTAGCTTGTAGAAAAATGGCACACTTTCCCTTTTCTATATCAACTCTAAGTAGCTTGTAGAAAATGGTGCACTGTCTCTTTTCTATAACAAACCCATATAATTTGTAGAAAAATGTGGACTTTCCCTTTTCTACATCAACTCTTATTAGTTTGTAAAAAAAAAGGTGCACAATGTTCATAGTTTACATGTTTGTATAAACAGAAACATGTATAATAGAAATCAATATGAACAAAACGATGTTCGTGACCAAACGGTTACGGCTATATTGTGATTTTACGATATTTCATGTTGGTTATTTCTCGCAAATAAGCTGCAAAGGTCAGATTTTAGCTGTTATCGTACGCAAAATCCAACAGGTATAAACAGTATTTTAAACAAATACATACAGAAGGAAAGCAAAACTTATGACGTTGTAGCCCGCCAAAACCACGAAGACAAAACCCTTCATAAAGGTGACGGTAGCTGCATAAATGGCTCCTGTAGATACGTTGCTCACAAGGTTACACACTGTCTCTACGGCGGCCAAGCTGGCAAATACTGCACCTTCATATGAAAAGACACAACAATAATCACACATATAAATACATATATCAGTTCTGTTTTATAATAGCATTTCTCGGATCACAACCTGGAATATTTTATATTAGGCAAACTAGAAAACGTAGTATCAACCTGACACAAAAGTGAACGCATCTCCAATTCATGGAACAAAGCAAGCAAACAATTTAACGTTCAATATATTATGCAAAATATTGACAAATTCGCATATCTAAAAACTTGAAATAAAAGTCACAATACACCTATGTTACAGTAATCACTTTCCTGCAAGTCCAAATACATACACGCACTCTGCACCGATGAATGGTATAAAATCACAGATAAGTGATACTGAATATGATTTGTAACGATAATAATGGTGAAACAAATAATTGGATTGGAAGAAATAATAATATATCATGCTATTCTTGACATACATTTTAATTCTTTGAATGCATAAAACATTTTTTACGGAATTTATTAAATGTTGGATATGCCATACTCGAGCAATCAAGTTGACTGTGGTCGAAAATATTCTTGTACCACTCGGAGTTTTTGCCAAAAATGTTTACCACCTGAGTACAGTGCCCTGAAGATATGATGCGAGAGCTCACACTAATTATATTATTAATCATGGCGGATTGGAGGTTTCTTCCAATGGATCACAGACTGAAAATCCTCAACTCATTCCGATGCGAGTCATATGACTGCCTATAACTTCGACTCTGAAAATGATTCAGAGATAATCGTAGTGATGCTTCCTAAATCAAGGTCTTACTCTTTCAGAATATATCGCTGCCATAACGATGTTTGGACATTAAGTCATCTAAACTTAGGCTCATTATCGTCTCAGAGTAGTACACTATTATATTTGCATACCCTCCCGTTGGTTTTACCCCCATCACTATCGATTTTAAAAACGAAAAGCATCAAGGACATAACAAATGCACAAAACTTGGTAATTTCATTCACCAATTTATAATTTCTAACCTGTTTGTCGCCAGGGGGTCCCTGACACTGTCAACTTGTTGTCGTTTCAACGTAAATGAAGCTCTCGAGATTAGCAAGCATATAGACTGCTAACCGTCCTTTTCCAGTTTAATGAATAGTCCATTCCAGTGCATTTTTAAAATATATTTTATGCTTTTCATTTTTAAAATCGAAGGGCATTTTGTGTGTCCTTGATCAGTTTGTTTCTAACACTATAGAAGCCTGACTGACTCCAACATTTCTTTCTTAAGCATGCATTGAAATTTAATCATAAACGAGTTTAAAGGAATAAAATTACATGTGGCTGAATAGAAGTGATTGTAGCGTGTTTTCATTGCTATATCATAACGTCTGATCACGTGCTTCCGAACAACATCATCGGCCCTTTAGTCCGTTCTGAAGGCAGAAAATCATCGGTTTTTTTGCTCCATCTGGCATGGCATGCTATACTAAATCTTCATATTCTGAACCAAATATAAATTATAGCACAACAGAGGAGCAAACACAACCTAATTTAAGGGTAATAAAATTATCAAAAAGTACGTTTTTCTCCCAGTGGTTTTCTCCCACCGGATTTACAGCATTGTGATAGTGGCATCATCGTACCAAGGAGAGGTATGATTTTGACTTTTCTTTACATTCAAGGTGTGAGCTGGCTTGCTTTATTTTCATGAATATTGTAATTGATCTTAATTAACACTTGCAGCGTCGCATAGAGACCCAAAATCGGGACTCCTAGTTTTCATTCCATATATATATTTCTATTTTCTTTCTCTCGAGGCCCTGGTTTGGATATCCACAACATTTCGATGAAAGACCTAGCCCAGGCTAGTGAGGAATATGTTTCTAAACTGATAAACTGTTGGAGTACGAATATCCAGCTTGATGTGCGATAATAGCTCCTCGTAAAAGGATAGGTTTAGAAAATAACACTGGACGTTTTTAATCATCAATGAAATAATATTTTGGACGTTTTTAATGTTATTTCTGTAAGATTCAATGAGAAAACTGAGAAATTTTTCATTAGCTTCACGTTGTTGCTTACTTTACTGTTGCTGGTGACACGTCATCGAGTTGCTGAGTCAACGAAGTTAATATGACAAAAGAACAATCACGGGTTTGATAGCTGTTAAAAATGGCAACAGTTTACATCCGATCATATTCTTTTTCTTGCATGCGACGAAAATGGCCAAGGACGTTCTTGACTGCATATTTTTCATGAAGTTGCTAATATAAACAAACCCTTTAGGAGAGTTGCATGATGGGATTTATTTGGTTTTCAGTGGTGGATGGGAATGTAGGTGAGGGTTAAAAACGCCATTTTGATTCAGTCGAATTACTCAACAATAATACAAACTAATTAAACTCAGCTTCTGTTGAGAGCTGGAAAAGTGCCTATGTCGGATTCCTTTTAGTTTATTCTGAAAATCTTATACAAATATAAAGATAAATTTTAGTAGAAAATATTAGCGTTTTTCTGCCAAATATTGAATCAAAGGTCAAGTTCCATAATTACGAGTTATCGACCTTCGACTAAATAGTTCATGTAGAACCCATTAGTTTCCTGTTCAAGAAACAGTTCTTCCTATTGTAAATTTACATTTTTTTGCCGTCAAGATGCGAATAAGCATATTTTGTTTTCATTATTAATTGTATTTGATCTTAGTTAACACTCAATGCACAAGCAAGCGCCCCTAAAATTTAAGCGCTTGCTTTCATTTCATGTGGCTCTTTCCTCGGGTCTTAGTGTGGATATCTACTGCTCAACGACGAAATTCGAAACTGTCTGGTTGATTCAGGTTAGTGAGAGGTAAAATCTCAAATTGGTAAACGTTTTGGGGTGCGAACATCCAGCGATGTGTGCAAAGAATAGTTATTCGTAAATGATAGGTGTTGAAAAATATCATTTGACAACGTTGTCACCATAAATGAAATATCTCTTGTAAATTTTTAATGTTATTGGGGTAACATTTCACGAAAAAGTTTTAAAATAAAATCACCCAATTTCAATAGCCTCATACCATTGTTTACGTTGCTGTTAGTGACGCCATCAAGTCGCAATAATGTAAAGGAAGTTATTATGAAGTGATAACAACTACAGGCTTGATACAGGTTCAAAATGGTCACTGGTTACAGGTTCGAACCCCGGCCGAGTCACACCAAAGACTTACAAAAATGGTACTAGCAGCTGCCTCGCTTGGCGCTCAACATTAAGAGGTTAGTGTTAGGCTGGTCGGCCTAGTGTCAGAATAATGTGACTGGGTGGGACATGATCCTACGTGTTTGTAGCATGATGCCCCAGTGCTAGACATCACATTAAAGTGTCACACTGTAGACATCATAGCGATATGACTCAAAATGGTTAAAAATACGTTAAAAAAACACACACACACAAAATATATAGACATCCACGTTTGTCTTTCTATTTGTGTGTCCCCCTTGCCAAACAAGAGGTCGCGAGTTCGAAACTAACGGCTTCCCAATTATTTCGTAAAACATTTTTTAAATTCTTTTTTTAATTTTTATGTTGAAACTTTCTTCTGTACTGGCACATCCCAATTTTTCATGTTTTTTTTTTAACTTTTATTATTTTTGTATCGAAACTTTCTTTTATGATTCCCGGCTGCCAAACAAGAGGTCGCGAGTTCGAAACTCGAGGCATCCCAGTTTTTAATTTTTTGTTTTGTTTTCTTTATTTTCATATTCAAACTTTCAGACTTCAATATATAACCTGTGAGCAAGCTGTATACCCTGTCAGACTCAAGAATTTAAACTCAGAAGTCACAACAGAGAAATTATTGAATGTTGTTCGAGTGGAAACGGTGCTTTCATACTGAAGATAGCGATTGTTTGGAACTTTCATCACACCTGACAGTTTGAAATCTCTCGTATGGATATAATTTGGCACACCGCATTGCTGAATTAATGGCTCAGGATCATGTGCAAGAATAAAACGACGAATTTGAAACAAAATATAGAAAAGTGACCACATTTCACCTCTGTCGAGCAGAGCACATTACAAACTGTTATGTGTGAATTAACTGCCAATGCATAGACAAGATTATCAACGACAAAGACGACATTTGCTTAGCGCGCCATTGTGGTAGGTAAATATAAAGTAAAGAAAACTGATGCACCAAAATGGAAACAATTATGAGTGAACACTGGGGAATCAGACAACGTAGAGAAATAGAGATGCTTCTGAAATGAGATGAGATTTCTAAATGACTTTGAGCGGTCCCTGGGAGATGTAGAACATTCAGGAAGTTTTAGACAATCTTTATCTTACGCTATACCTATAAGAAATACGCTGGGATCTTTTGCCTGAAGAACCCGATTTTTCAGACAGAAAATGCATCCACATGTATCATTACCAAAACACTATTACAATATTAAAGGAGTTCTCAGATAATATACAAACGGTTCTACTCTACAGTTTCGTACTGTGTACATTGTAATATGTGATAATCCCCGATTTTCCGCAATGGTTATTCTGGTTATTTTTTTAAAAAAGGCCTCGTATATCTTAGGTATTATTAACATAACTTTTATTTCCCTTTAGTTTGGTGCATAATTGCTGGGAGTAATTTGGGATATATAGCATACAACTTGGCTTTACTTTATCTGTGCATCTCTCAAAAGACTGCTATCTCCACTTGGTCAAATACACATACTAGGACTCCATAAGGTAAATTTGAAGAAACGAAACTCATCAAAATAACCACCATTAAAACAAGCCGATAACTTTTATTCACTTATTTATTTATTTATTGTTAATATTTTACAATTCAGTTATTTCACTTTCAAGAGCATGTTTTGTCTGGTCATTTTCCCTATTTTAATAATTGCTGAAGTTAGTGGACTTTGGACTAGTTCCAGCTCATTTCTCGAACACATGAGAACAGACATTTTGATCAGCTGTCTGTTAGACAGAGCTTTCTTTCACTAATACCACATATAAAGAAATTTTAACCACAGTACATGAAAGTAGCATAGAGGTATGCCAACATTCTCTCCATTGTGCTTGTTGTAAATGCACACAACATTTTGCCTGTTTCGCTTTCAGTAGTACTTAACAACTGTTGAGCGGAACCAATGCGAAACAAACGACAACAGATTTAATAATCGGAGCTAACGTTTCTATTGTAGAGAGATATGTCGTCGCCGCTTGGTGTCAAGTCCTTGTGTTCCAGGGAGAAACTCAGTATTCTGTGTTCCACATGTGGAGGAAAATTTGTGAACCAAGCTTGTCACAGCCAACACAGAATAAAAGAGTCAAGTATTTTTTATACTCTGTTAAACTAGATAATGGACTGAATTTGATGATTGTGTACTCGTGTAACAGAGTACAACTTGATGGGTAACACTGCAGCTCTGTTACTTAGAGTGGTTCCATGTAAAGTGGTTTCTGCGATGGATGTTGTCGAAGAAGAAGTACTATAAGGGTTAAGTCCTTCTATACCCCATGATTTTTCCCCACTGCAAACGCAGATGTGGCCACGACAAATCCATGTGCCTGACAGAACACGAGTCTGCGTGCACTTTTATCAAGATTTCGCGTGATAAACCCCATGGAAACCTTCCTTTGAAAGTTCCGCCTCCAAAACCGAAGATTTCACCGTAGCTCGACTTTTCCTGCCTAAATCAATTGCCTGCTTCGGTTCAGTCTCCGCTTCTGAATCTGCGCACGAAATTGTGGGAAGTTTTCCATTTCTGCCAGTACGATCTCGAACTCCGCCATGACAATCATTGTATCTTCGATGGCCGCCGAGTAGATTTTACTAATTGTGCTGAGACTACTTTCCCCTGCCGCAAGAATTTCTGACAGTTATGTATTCACGAATGCAGCCGTAATTAAATAATTTTCCAATTGCCGCCGGCCACACGGGTTGCTATCGATATAACTTTGGCAGCAAATCCGACTGGTGTACCTATGATAGCTGCCGGGTCGAGTTTCCCGCCACACCAAGACCAATGGCTGTTGCTGCGACGAGTTCACAAATTGCATCCGCGACGACAAACAAACGTTTGTATTTCGGCAATCGATGTTTCGCTCCAATTATTTTCTCGCATCGATATTTTTGCGGGCCAATCACAGTTCTTCTATTAATAATGTTACCGCGAAGCACAATTGCTCGAGCGACATGCCTAATCCAGATGCACCACGGGCGGGGGCAACAAGCACACGTACTTCCAAGTATTTTTCTCCACTGGTGCAACTGCCAATCAATCATAGAAAATATCTTCTTGGGAAAAATATATTTCCGGCGCTTGCTTGCAGGTTTTAAGTTTTACCTTAAAACTTTTATGAGATGTGTTTCTCATAAACTCTTAGCAATGCTCTATTCCATGACCAGAAGGAGAGAGAGAGAGAGAGAGAGAGAGAGAGAGAGAGAGAGAGAGAGAGAGAAGAGAGAGTTCAGACTCTCTCAAGGAAGAGGTGTCACGCATAACGGTGTAGATACGGCTACATTCTTTGGGAACTTGGCAATGCGGAGGTACGGGATCGACTGTAAGACAAGACAGAGTCCTTCTGATTCTGCTAGGAACGAACTAATTTGCGCAAGCCTGCTTCTTAATTTATAGACAATTTTGAACGCATCCCCAATGGCCAAATAGGGAAAACGTTGGATGCTTGCATTCGTCCGCTTCAAATCAGAACGAGACTCCTGTCTAATCTTACTGGAACCGAGTGTGTTACCTACGTCACCAGACAGGCGATTTTGCCTCATCAGCTTATTTATTTCGAGAAACGATGAGTCTTGTAGCTTACTCAGTGAAAGAAAAATTTTAGGAATCTGGTCTATCAATAATGGCATAACTTACGAGTGCAAATTTGCTGACTTGTTATGTAAGAGAAATATATAGTGGGGGGGATCTGCACTTGCTTGTAAGGGCGCAATCTTTATTAAAATAGTATATAGTTGTATTACTAAAATAAATAATATTACTCTCAATATATTTTAATGGAAATTACTTTCAATATAATTTTAATGAAAAATTACTTTTAATATAATTTAATGAAAAATTACTTTCAATACAATTTAGAGAAAAATTAAATCTTATTACTTTTACTCAAAAATCCTGTCCTAATAGAACTACTTTCCTACGCTCGTTCTCTCATTTGCGCAAGAGCAGTTACAAGGAAAATTTCGTCTCTGGTGTATATCATTCTGTGTTTTTCATTTGTAGGTCGAGTAGATGTTAGTGGTTCGATGTAACTGATTTTTATCACGATGGATTTGTCGGTGAATTCCACTTCGTTGTTGTAGAAACAAAACTCCATGGTTATTTTCACGCCAGACGGAGCGATTTCACGTACTAATGCGGTGATTCCAAAGTGGTCTCGAGGAGGTATGACACATTAGAGTCATCCCAACTATCGATTTATTTTGAGCCTCGGCGTAATTATATCTGATTGTATACAAGGGTCTGTTAGCCCCGTTCTCACGCAGATATTCGTCGACCAGTGGAACAAAATCATCATCCGATCTTGGCATGCTCTCCCAGCAAATCCAGCACCACTTATCGTCAAATTGCTTAAGTTTGTCATTGTGTCAGGGTCCATCACGTATATGTAATGTTAAATGTTAAACACAAATGCCGAAGATGGTTAAGGATCCTATCGGATAGGTTCTGATTGCTTCCAACTGAATCTCATCTCCGGCGTCTAATGATAATGAAACTGCACATATGTGACAAGGGAACAACATCAACTATTTGGCTATGCGTTACTGGAGAAATATGACGATGGAGACCATTTACCACAATTTTCGTGACACCCCACCAGACTCAAGTTCTATTAAGAAGAAAAAGCGGCTTTGATTTCTGACGATGACGCAGATAACAGTCAACGATTTAACGACAGATAGAAGAAAATAAAACAAAGTCGCAGTTTAGAGACTATGGATCGTTTGCACTTGGACATATGCCTGCAAGAGTCAAGGATTTGTTAAAAGGTGTGGACATGTTACTCAGAATGAATCTTATTATCAGAGCAGTCTTCCAATTAATGGCCAATTCTAACGATTTATAACTATGACTACTGTGCAAGACACCCATTGTGTGGATTCGGTACAACATGAGACCAAGGTAGTGATGAGGCGCATTTCCACCATATAAACTTGGGACAACTGCGTATGTTAATTCAGTTTGCGAAAACAGTCTACGCCTAGGAGAACGTCATCTTGCTTGCAAAATTCTTACATCACCATTGCAGTCAGCAGTTTAAGAATAGCGATGTCGGACTTCCAAAAGCTCACTCATGGAAAATGTAGTCATGGAAATAAAATATCAAGAACAGCATTAAAAACAAAGTCATATGGTGAAAATAAGAGCAAAACAAGGAGGAGGATCTTAAAACGATGATAGTATTTTCGGAACAAGAGAAAGCCATTGCCGATGATTTGCTAACACATTGCCATGAGAATCACGCCACTGATGAAAGAACAATGTTATGGATGTCAAGTGAATCAGCCCAATCAAATATAACACGACAAATGTTGTTGTTGTTGTTGTTGTGGGGCTTAACGCCATTTTTCAGCACACGATAGGCTATACATGGCGGCCAGTATTAATGGTGGAGGAAGAAACCGGGAAATCCGCGGAAAGAACCACCGACCCACGAGAAGCTACTGGCAAGCTTTCTCACATATCCACATTCGCCGAATCTTGGACTCGAACCCACGCAGACAGAGGTGAAATGGCAGTGATCCGTAACGGAGAGCGCTTTAGACCACTCGGCCACTCGGGGCCCCAACACGACAAATGCTTGACGATAAGTGAAGAAGAGTTGAAGTATTAACTCTCGTGTCTGTATACTTCTGAACTTCATACCTACTCACATATATTGTACACGATGCATCAAAGACGTTCGAGTCGACATCATCAACACAGACGAGAGTCATTGACCAGGAATACTCAAGGTAGCTGTCTATCCCCCTAACTTAGAATATTTTGATTTGTATCGATTACCACTGATGGAAAACGATGCGACAGACTTTATGAGAAGAAATGCCGTTTCGGTCCATATTTATAATATGAGATTACAAGGATTAGATTCGATAGGGTGTTTTCGCTATTTTATTTTATCAAAGCAAGATTTGGATTCCCTCTACCACATTTACTGACTTGTTTTCAACACCATTTTCCTAGAAACGTTAGACTTTTGGTTTCGCGATCATCATGGTTATCTCTTTTCTTTAACTGGACAAGGTAATTTATGTCGGTGATAAGAAGAAACCCTTATGAACACTGTAATCGAGGTTTCATTAACCAAGGTTGTGAACCTGTGATTGTGTTTTATAACAACAATAACTACGATATTATACCCACCCTTCCCACATAAGTTTATAAGAATGTGCTTGATTGAAAGTATATGTTTGTGAGAACCATGATATGACCTTTAGTCATTACCCATTTTTGTTTGTAAATGAAGTGCTGTTTTGTTGGTATGAGCGATAGAGATGCCAAAAATACCGCCTTAATTACACGCTGGTTTGAATTTAATGGTGTATTCTGGTCTGCAAACATACGTGTTAGTTACCCTACCATAATATGCCCTTGACCCCCAAGACATTGGTTAATATTTATTGGTGTTGTCTGTAAATGTGTATATGTATATGTAAATGTCCTTTGTGTCTTATCCTATTAAAACTCCTGTAGTAGGTTACACAAGTCCATCAATTTCTATTCCATTGAAAACTATATTGACCCACATTGTCAAAAATTTCATAGGATTCTGTACCATCAAATGATGTTAATTATTCATTTAGGTGCTATACTGGCCAGCGATATTAAATTTCCATTGGGCCTCATACCAGCCCATAATGTTACATTTCCTAATGGGTGCCATTGCAACCCACAATGCTTAAGTTTCACAGGGTGCTGTAATGATATCATTATTGTTAAATTCCCATAACCTCTATACTTTCCAAACACAATGTTACATTTTTATACAGTACCAGAGCGCCCAGTGAGATTCTATGGTGATGCTTATAACTACTCACATTCATATAATACAATCATGGGCACTTCAGCCGTATAATAAAATAGTTACCCTTCTAACATCTGTCCTGTTTTGTGTCATCAGAATCTTGCTTTAGTGCAAGTACGGTGTCGTCATGATGAGCGCACTTTTGCTATGCGTCTACGAGTGTACGGTGTGGTTAAAATTTATATGGATGACGATTATTTCGTTGATTAAACTGAATAAGGATTTAAATGGTTTCATATTCAGACGTATTTTGCTTGCATATCTGCACGCTCACTGAAGTTGAATACTTTGTGTTACAGCGTGCATTTCATGTGTCAACTCAACAGGGAACAAGAGACCCTCTGTTTGACAACTCAACAGTGAACAAGAGACCCTCTGTTTGACAAGTCCACATATTTATCTAGCTATTAGGCGAAAACTGTAACATCGAGCTTAATCTAAACAAAAGTTCAACAATGAACTTATTCTAGGGTGTGGACTGTTGAACGCACTGACAGACTCGCACATGGACATTAAATTGATCGTTATGTTGATCTTCAACCAGGGCGAACTTAACAGAAACTGTGCAAATGCTGTGTCATCACATTACATTTGCTTCCGCCACATATTTGATTTCGTCCCAATTCATAATAGAATAATATATATGTTTCTTATACAACATGACCTAGATTTATTTAGAATATTTCAGTGGTAGCGGGCAAACAAATAAGAAAGTGATGTGTGTCTCAGAATGTGAAATATTCTTTCACAATCTTGCAGGTACAGTGTCAAAGTCTCATTCCGAATCTTTGTGCATGTACATTGCCGTGCATTGGTATTCCTAACAATTTCTGTCCCCATTAACATCGGTTCCATGGATGGTGGTAAATAATATAGCGCTATCCCTTTGTTCTACGGAGTAATTTAACATTGATTGGTGCAAAGCACATGTGAAATAACTCGAAATTTTAGAACCTGTTCCTCAAATTCCATGAAAATGAAAATGAAGAGTCACAAAGTGATTAAGCTCATGAATATCAGACTTTATTAAGTCAGTAAAGTTTGTTGTTGTATGGAGTTAACGGACTGTTGATGAAATCAAACGAGACCAACACGTTCTAAATGGCGTATTTTGTATTGTAAAAGCATCTACAATGGCAGTCTTAACGCTTGGATTTTCGAGGAGTTTTCTTTATTCTATTACGAGGGAACTTTAGTAGTAGAGATAAAGGAGGTTTCTTCCTCAGAGACCCATTTCTCTAAATGGTTCTGGACCAGAGACCCTACCTCCGATGTCCAGAAGGACCCCCATCCTCTCCAACAAGATCACCCCGACCCCTGTCCAGAAGGACCACCATCAGGTTGGTGGCAAAGCCGATTTTATTTCTAAAGTTTAGACAAAATTTCATACCCTATCATCACCATACTTTTTTGATAATCATTTTCATATCTGCTAACTCTCATTGGTAGAATATCTGTTAACACACTGTCAATAATATGGAACTCACGTATTAAATCGTCCATATCATATTTTACACCTCGCAAATAAGATCGTATCGGATCAAGCAATTTTTTATAAGTGATACTTGCTGTTTACAAGCATTGTGTTTGGTCTCAATTCGAGGCTCAATTTTTTACACGCTGTTGCAAGAGAAACACCAACACCGGATATTATTAACAAAAACGGGTTTTATGATGCTCCACTTGGGAATATACCATAGCGAGTCATTATCAGCGGAAAATATGATATTAATCGAAGTATTTTGCTATAATATTTGTAACACTGTTTTACACAACAAAGGTTTTTATGATAAAACCTGTAATATTGCATTAGTGCGTCCAGATCTTGCTTTGGAATTTCATCTGAAATATGATTGAAATCGATGATTTGTTATTTCATTATACAATATTTGTTTACAATTTTTATACAATGTCAAAAGTTCTAGTACCAACAATTAAATCAAGAAACTAGCGGAACTTATAATTGTTATATACTTGTCATAAACATCCGACGAAATATCTTTATACCGTTCATCTGTTAATACCTCATTTTTCTTTAACCAACTGTAGGAATTGAAAGTGTTTTCCACATAATAATGATACAAATCTGTTTTATTTACCAAATTATCGTATTCTCTTTCTGTTTCATCAATAAACCCTAGTACCAAACTTATTTGATCCAATGTAAAATTTTTGAGAACAAGATGTTTTTTGATGATTGCGTATGCGACTACGAAATTCATTAACATTAATCTTTGGATTTTTTTCTATATCAACTTCGAAAGGACTAGTAATAGAATTTACTTTTAACAATAATTTTTTGTATGGTTGTGTGAATATTTTCTCAATTTCAGTGTAATAATTTCGTAATGACAATTGTCTAGAGCGTTTGAGCGATGGAAGTGGAACATCATCTTCTTCACTAATGTCATAGTAAGAATATTTATTCAAAACTTGCCGATTCGACTTCTTCAAAAAACTTTTCTCGCATAGTATCATTGAAATTATCAATTTCCTTGTCAAGATTTTTAATTATCGCTAGAGATTTCTTGATAAAAATCGGATCAAAATCAAAACTGGCAAAATTGCTTTTAAGTACGCTTTGATTATTAACTCCGTATCTGCTGATATACTAACAATTTTAACTAGGGTTTCTTTGTCATGGTAGTACACACTGAGATGATTAAAAAGTTCTCGTTTTTAAAAAACTATTATGCAAATTTTTGTTTCTTTTTAATTTTATTTTATTAGCATCCGCCAGTTTGTCGAGACGACCGTGATTGTAATTTATTCGTTTTTCTTCCTGCGCTTTTCCACCATAAGCTCGTGCTTTTATTTAGTCCGATTTAATTATTGTATCTATATTTTCCTTGTCATTTGATTTTAATCAAAAGTTTTCAGCTTCCCCGTTAGTTGTCCATTCTTGTCCATAATCACGGCGAAAGCGTGATGAGGATAATTTTCAGGATAATATGATGATGCGCTTACCTCAAACCCAGCTCGGTTATCAGTTGCCTAAAAGTGTTGGAATATACCCAACATTGTGTTTGGTTCGTTTTACACCACTAGATAGACTATCAACATACGCTTTATTTGTTATGTCATTAGGGTTAACTGGAACATATGTTGTTGTTATTTTTTTGGCTCTCATATTTATGTCGCCTGATATTGGTCTACCGGATTGTCTTAAATACGGGGCGAATGCTCCTCTTAACTAAGCATAACTAATAGCATCAGTATCACCAGCTGGTGGCGAGGTTATCGGTAATCCAGTTATTTTAGAGTTATAGCTCATTATCAGGGTACCAGTCATTGTGTCGCTGGTCTTATTAAGCTTGTTATCGTCAACATATTTTAGTTGAGCATAACTCACCGGTTGTTATTATCAACATTTGCTGGTGGATATGTGGTTTCCAACCCAACAATTGTTTTGCTTGACATATTAATATTACCTGTAACCGTTCCACCGGTTTTATCAAGCTTGTTGCCATCCACATATTTCAACTGCAAATAACTTACCGCTTGGGTTTGATTTAAGTTTGGGGTTTGAGATATGCGGTTTCCAAATTTATAATTTTTATCCTCACATATCCAAGTTACCGTTTAACGTTCCTCCTGTTACTGATAGCTTATTATTGTCTATCGTTCTTAATTGTGAGTAACCCACCGCTTGAGTAAGATCAACCTTTGGTGGCGGATAATCTACTTCTAAACCAAGTACTCGTTGATTTGACATTAATAAATTACCTGTCATTGTATCACCGTTTTTTTGAGACAAAAGCTGATTTATCAGTTATTGTTGGCTCGTCAGCATAAGTGAATCCTGTGAGCGTTGTTCCAAATTTCGTGTAATAGGTCATATTATGTAAATTATATAACATAAAATTATATATAACAAAAAATGGCAAAGTCGTCATCGAAAAAGTCATTCATATTAAATTTTGACACCGAATGATTAATCAAGCATAAACATAATAACGAACTTCCGGATTGTCATTATCTTATTGTTGGTCGTACAGGATCTGGTAAAACAAATCTGTTGTTGAATCTTTTGCTAAACGACAACTTTAGCTACATCTACATCTATACAATCAATCCACAGCAGGACAAATATGAGTTATTGAGCGAATATAACGATAAACTTCGTGATGAACTAGGAGTTGGCTATGATATATTTTTGATAAAACAACCAGAAGATTTAATTCCCGTAGATGAACTTGATTCATCCGAGCATAAAATTATTGTATTTGAAGTTATTCCGCTAAACAAAGAGGAGATGAACAAGATTAGATCATACTTTCCATTATCGCGTAACAAAAGATGTAATCCAGTCTATCTTGCTCAAGGGTTTTATAACTTCGATAGATTTATTCGGCGAAATACTGGATTTTTTAAATTGTTTTCTGGACTAGATAATGTTGATGTAAGAAATATTGCAAACGAGCAATGCGGTGATGTAACAAAAGATAAGTTTATCGAACTGTATCATCAAGCAACCAAATATATTTGATAAACTAGCGTGTGATCCAGATAAAATGTTTCTTTGCGGTATTGACGAATTTTTTAAGATTACTTTTATAAAGCGTATAAAAAATAGCAAATGGACAAAACATCAACAAAGAATTGAACTACTAAAGAAATTTTTTGAAACTCGAGCTGCTTTTAAGAAAAGAGTCGAAGAGGCACGCCGAGGACAAGTTCAAGCAGAAGAGGCAACCGCTAAACTTTTTAAGCCAGTTACTGAATCATTACTTGGCAAACAACCAGAAACACCAGCATTGTCTCCAGAAGAACTAAAAAAAAAAGTACAAGAAAAGGTCTGTTAGGTTTAATCGAAGAAAAACAGAAAGCAGAAACAGAAACTGCTGTAAAAAAAAATTGTGGAACAAGCTGAAACAAATCAAAAATTACCGGTACTTGAAAAATATTAAAGAAGAAAGAATGGAAAAAGAAGAGCATGAAAAAGAAATGAAACGCCGAAAAAGAATAGATGATTGGATTGCAATTTTACATAATAAAATTACGGATCAAGAGTACAAAATGTTTGACACTAGTGATGGTATTGAAAAAGTATATGCTCGTACTATCAGAAAATCTACACAGGGTTATATTAATAAACTAAAAGAAATTTTGGAAAAAGGTACAACTTGAAAGCGAGGATGAAGCTAAGAAAATTACAACAAGTAAAAATGATTATGAAATTATCGGACCATATAATCAATATCGGCATGACATTATCGTCGGACTTTACCTCAAAGTTATCGGTAATATATTAACTCACAAACAAGGTTTTGACAAACACAAGAATAAATTGAGTACGCTAGCGAAAATAGTCTACGATGAACGGGTAGCAAACAAAATTATGGCTACAGAATTGGTCGTGGTGTTACAATTTTTACATTGAACACTGAAATGGTTGACCGACTTATGTTGTTGATATCATCAAAAGAAGCTGGCATTGAGAGCGCCGAAATCAACAACGAAAGTGCTGATATATTAGATCAGTTTCGATCGAGCGGAATAATAACATCATCCGAGTACCAAATTTTACACAGCGATCTTATTAAGTAATAATAATCTGACAACCTTGATATATCCAAGGATAATGTCAAAACAACGTTGTCGTCGACAACTTTATTGTTAGATTCATCACAAACGACAAAAAACAGCGCAAACTTATCCGTCTATTATAATCCTCAAATAGAGCTAGACCCTAATAAACAATACGACATTGGATTGATTTCTGCTACAATATGACATTCCATGGCAAACGTACAAACAACCGTCAACGACGAATTTACATTTAATCCTGGCGCGTGAGTATCAGTTAAAATACCTCAAGGGGCGTGTAACATAACTGATCTTAACAAAACGATAAAAGGAACTAATGACAAACAAAAAAACAGCGGCAACGCCAATGGCGTCGCAGACAATTTTTAGTTAACTCCTAACTATACTACACTACGAGCTAGAATAACACTAAAAAATAATTTGATAATCGAATTTTCACCGGCGATTAGTATTGCATCGTTGCTAGGATTTAATCATCGACAATACGATAGTACTGTAGAACAAAATATACGATATGATGGAGATTTACCTTTTAACATAACAGAAATAAATACAATTTTAACCAATTGTTCTATTGCACTAGGATCTTATTCAGCGTTAGGAAGCCAAGATCTATAGTTTTTCACCAGCTGTTCCTCCAGGATCTCTGATGCAAATTACTCGTAGGCAATTAATATACTATCCGATTAATCTTGAGAATCAAATAACAAGTATAACAATGCAACTAACAGATCAATCTGGACGACAAATAGATCTTAACAATGAAATTGTCACGTATTACTTACACTTACGCGCAACATAGTGTCCGAAAGTCGTTGTAAAAATTAATTCTGTAAACCTGTATTTTAATAACAAGATGAGAAGAACAAAAAATTTACAGAAGAAAAATTGTCGGTGGAAATATATTTGCAACAATTGCTGAAAATATACCAGGAATAGCTCGTAAAGTAGCGCCAATTGCACTTGACGCCAGCAAAGCTTTTGCGACTGGAGCTACATCTGCAGCCGGCACCACAGTCGGACAAAAGATCGCTGATAAAATTAAAGGAAGCCCACCAGCAGTATCAATAGCGACAACGTTGCCAGCGACACCTGTTGTATTGCCTACCGAATTGGAAATAAAACAAGCAATAGCAGATATTGCACCGACAAAAGAAACAAGACGAACTATGGTAACTGCAACAAAAAATTTATTATCACCACGTGGTGAATAAATAGTACGTAAGCTTGTAAGCAAAACAAAGCCAATGGAACCTGCTGATTTTCAGTCCAACGTGTAAAAACAGATCACAGTTTTGTGTGGCGATTATAAAATAAAACGATGTCAGCTAAAATTCATCTTGATCTTGCTGAGGAACATGATACTGACGACGCTGTAACCGATTTTGAATACGTCGAGTATCTCGATGAAAATTCTAACGAACAAAGCAAAGCCGGAGTTAAAACTTTTAATACACGAGACGAAGACGTGTTTTATTGCCGCATAAGGCAGTGTTAGAAGTACATGGTAGAATAACAACAATAATTGGTGGTAATATTGCCGCTGGTACAGAAATTGCGCTTGCTAATAACGGTTGGTATCGACCACTTCTAAACAAACTCCAAACAAAGTTTTTCGCGGACTAAAACATACTCTTATTTTAGATCGAGCAGAACAAAGCGATTGTATAATACTTGCTGCTGGAGTAGCTGAAGGACAATTTGTTATTACAATATTGGCGTTATGGATGCCACGAGTTGTTCCATGAACAAGTAAAATGATGGAACTCGAGTCGATGTTGACCGCGTGGAAAAAAATATATTTCGAACAAAACAAAATTTATCAAACAGCAATACCTAACGCAACTGATTACACATGTCGTGATACAAAAAGCTCCGAGTGAACAATTACCGCGGCACTTGTTTATTGTATTTCAGAGACAGGCGCGTCGTGGTAATCAAGAAATGAACAATTCTGTATTTGATAACCCCGATGTCGGCCGAATCTTTGTTAGGATAAATTTTAAACAGTATCCCGAACGAGCAATCGAATGTAACTTTACTAATAATGAAACTAGAAACTTTACACGATCTTACATGTACCTCATGGAAGCAATACAAAAATATGAGGACGCTGATAGTGGAAGCCAAATATATGTCGAAGAATTTAGGTCGATATACCCAATCTATCACTTCGACGTATCAAAACATTTCGAACGAGCTATAGGATCTACAGCTGATATTGAAGTTACTTGGACGCTTGGCGAGGCTCCAGCTCCAGATAATCCGTATAACGTATATGCGCTAGTTGTCAGTGATAGATTTTTAACAATTGACGCAGTCAAAGGAAGAATGACTGTACAAGTTTAATCTAACAACATTAATGTAATCCAATAATAATGAAAACCGAGTATACAACCAAAGAAATATACCTGACACAAGGACAAGCTGAAAAATTATCATCAGCGGTTGCTAAACGACATTCTGTTTCTTTAATGATATACCAGCGACGACAATGACTGAGTCGTCGAGGTCGTCAAAAACAGCGGTTAAAGTAATGTTGACGCAACAACAAATTAATAAACTTGATCCCAAAGCTATCGCAGGAAAACCATTTGTTCTCAATCTATCAGTTGCACAAGTAACAGTGATGTCAAAGCATGGTGGATTTTTGGACCAGCACTTTCAACGATAGCTGGTACTATTATACCAAAGATTTTACCAGTGCTAGGAACACTGGGACTAGCAGCAGAATCAGGAGCAGTATCAGGAGCAACTAAAAGGGCGGTATCTGGCGACGGTATCAAACAAATCTATCGTTGACATGAGCTTCGCTGACGTTGGTGATGACTTCGTCATTGGTGATGTAGTTTTATGTAACAATAAATAATATAATGCCAGCTAAAAAATAAGAGATCGTCAACAACTAAAAAAAGAGAACAACGACAAAGAGTCCTCGGTCAACAAAAGAAGGAGGAATATTTCCATTCGCTCCGCCATTAGTGGGATTAGCGGGAAGTCTACTTCCAAATCTACTAAGAATCGGAAGCAGAATCAATTTACCGGGAACCAGACGCCGTTGACGTTGGAGTCAAACCCCTGTCGCGTTGAGCAATTTTGATATAATTGAAAAAATAAAATCTGACAATCAAATTGACACATTTCACGGAGTATTTTCTAAGGATGAGCTTGATAACGTACCAGCAGGTGGCTCGTGTATCATAAATATACAATACTTTAACGATAGCTATGGTACTCATTGGGTTGCTGTTTACGACAATAATTATTTTGATTCATTCGGACTTCCTCCAAGTGATCTTATAAAAAAAAAAATTTTTGAAAAATTTAAAAAAAATAAATTACTCGTCTAATCAACTACAGCCTGTTGGAACATCAGTTTGTGGTTATTATTGTATCATGTTTATCAAACAGATCTCAAAGGATCCCAATTTTTTAAAATTTGTTTTGCAATTTGATGGGCGTCCAAGCAAAAGCAACGACAACATAGCAATAAATTTTGTGTGACAATCAAGTATAACATGTCGCAACCGATGGCGTATTGCCTCAAATGTAAAACTAAAACGCCTAACAAAGACGAAAAAGTGGAAAACACAAAGAATAACAGAACGATGCTAAAAGGTATTTGTACTGTTTGTGGTAAAAAAAAAAGTGTGTTTATTTCTTCAAAGGTGTTTCCACTCTTGACGACTTCATCGTTGGCATCTTCTCCGATAAAGCCGATGGAATCGCCTTTAACACCATCGTTAGCGATGACGTCGCCGACGACTCCGTTGTTAGGTTCTGGGGTGGATAGAATTATTTTAGTCGATGATTAGAATAATGATGAATCGAAGTTCTAATTGTGGTTGCGATAAAGATCTTTGCGTAGAACAAGAAAAAATTGTGATATATTGTCAACGCTGCGATTGTCGTGAGGTAATTTGATCTGGGATTGATCTACACAAACTTATCGGTAAGTTGCCAAAACCAAAAGGTGGTTGGACATTGCCAGGTCACAAATACACTGGGCCTTATAATCCGTTAGATAAGCAACTAGACGAAAACGATAATCCATTACCGGGAAAAGAGTCTAATAATCAAGTTGACGCAATAGCAATGCGTCATGACATCTGTTATCGTGATAACGAACAAGATAAGCATGGTTGTGATAAGGTAATGCTAGATGAACTTAAAGATATGAAACCTACAAATCTACGAGAATGATTTGATAGAAGACTGGTTCAAGGAATAATCGGGACAAAATATAAACTTGGTGTCGGAGAAAAATTATACGACGATAGCATGAAATCGCTTGCGGCTGAATTATACAAACCTAAAAAAAATGTTTCCGCGACGTAAGGTTTTCGCGAATGCCGTTGATGATATCTGGGCGATAGATTTAGTTGATATGTCAAATTTTGCTCAGTCTAACGATAATAATAAATATCTCTTTAACGTTATTGATGTTTTTAGTAAATAAGCGTTTAGTGTACCAATTACTGATAAAACAGGAACATCGATAACTGATGCGTTAAAACAAATTATCGTTAGCACTGAAAGAAAACCAAATAACATTTGGACAGATCATGGAGCAGAGTTTGTTCATAAAATATTTGAGCAGTTTTTGGAACAAAATAACATAAAAAAATATGTTACACGAAACGATCGTACACTAAATATGTTGATACATAAACATTTGACAGCTAAAGAAACTAACAGGTATATTGATGATCTTCCACAGATCGTTGATAAATACAATAACACAAAACATAAATTCTATCAAAATGTCACCAAACAACGCAATAAAAAATCCATTACTAGAGAACGAAAACATGTGCCGGCGACATAAATTTAAAGTCGGCAACCGAATTCGAATTTCATTAACAAAAAATATTTGAAAAAGGATTTACTCCGAACAGGAGTGAAGAAGTATTTGTCGTTGATAAAGTTCTAGCAACGATACCTGTAACATAAGCGCTAAAAGATCTAGCAGGTGAGCCTGTAATTGGTAGTTTTTACGAACAGGAACTACAGAAAACTGAACAAGATGTTTTTGCTATCGAACGAGTAATAAAAAAGCGTGGCGATAAAAGCCTTGTTAAGTGGCGCGGATATAACGGAAAATTTAATAAAGAATTTAGTACTGGGAAATAAAGTTTTGATAAATTTCCTCGTACTTACGTAAGACAGATTTACATTTTACAGGCGTACACAATGATATTAAATGCTGTTGGCGATCATCAGAGATCGTCATTAGATTAAATATCTTGACAAAGATAAAATCAGATTTTATATTTTTCAGTCGGCCTGGAATTTTGATATTCAAAAACGACTTTATCAGCCGCCAGAACGACTGATTCTCATCTACTGTAAAATTAAATTTCAGAATTTTTTTTTTGTGATATGATATTTAACGTTATATCGACCAGTTGTCAGTTTTCCGTAATTTTTTTTTATCCCACGACGTCGTCGCGGTATCGTCGGCGACGATGCCTTTGTCATTGTCGTCAACATCATCTTCGCTAGCATTATTGCTAACGTTTGTGTCATCTTCAATAATATTAGTTTCCCGCGTTGTATCATCTGGCATTAAAGGTGTATCGGAGATATACTTTAATCTTTCAAAAAGGCTCATATATAATTTGGTGTGGCTTTAAATAATATAAAAATGGACAAGATAAGATACATCGAGAACGTTAGGGTTTACAATATCAGTAGCCTCAAGGAAGCAGTAAAAAAGGTAATGTCGGACGAAAAAATATCTCGATAAATTTGCTTTTAGTTCGTGGCGGGAGCGATAAGATATTGTTGACCGAATCGGAAAAAAACGATTGTATCATAATAAAACACTGGTATAGTGTACGATAAAGAAACTTTCACGCTGTGGTGCCATACTTGCATCAGCAGAGATGAGCTTAAGAAAATACTACAATAAATTTAGTTATTGTTGTTCGAAAGATGATACTAGCACTGTGTTTGCCTGAAAAAGTTGATCTTGTTGTGCCATCTGCAACAAATGTTGCTTCTCTAGGATCAACTTTGAAGTATTTCGCCGCAGCAGTTTCTTCGTTCGTTTCAAGATTAAATGAAACAATAGGTTTAGCGGTACATTTAAAGTTGGATCCACCACCACCTCTTCCACGTCTGCTATTTTCTTGTTTAGTAACAAGATCGAGTTTTCCAGACAATTGTCTGTTTTAACGCTGTTGATGTGATCTATCAACAAACCATCTGGTATAGGTCCGTTAATGTTTCGTAAACAAACCTATGTGATAAATAGCCAACGAACCTATGCGATCGATAATTAACTTTATCTGTTCGTGTCCCTCTAACACCTGCCATAAGATATCCCATGTCATTCATAAAACCAACAACTTTTTAATTTTTTATGCTTCGAACAATTCCTTTATCGTTTGCCTCGTAAAGATCAAACACAGGATGTGGTTGAAACTCATCCTGTACAGATAAGTTTTCAATATTATCATCAGAGACCGCACCGTTGACATGATACACTCGTTGTCCTTCAGGAATTTCATCACAAAATAACATGTAAATAAAATCTTTCCTAAAAATTTCAACTCGCTCAGCATTATCACCTTTTATGCTGATCTTATAACCAGCTGGTGCTGCTTTACCGAACGGTTGACCGTATTTAACGTGTATCACCGACCGTAACATATTTCCCACGTACGAGTTGTATTTGGGGTGGACATAATAATACTCCTGTTTGCTTGCGCTCGTCATCATTAAATTTCGTGCCATTATTCTTATAAGAAATTCATTTGTTTAGTTGTACGTATTTTGCTTAGCCCTTCGACAGGTGTATGTGTAGTGTGCTATAAATAGAATACCTGTTGAACGCTCAATTAGACATTTGATAGTATACTATATAACAATGCTGAAGTTACGTGATATAGCGAAAAAGAACCTTATAGAAGAACCTATAAAAATAGCTACCGCTTTCGCAGGATTTGATAAGAGCTATCGAATTGATAAACAAATCGTTCTGGTAAATCTTACATCTATAAATCTTTTTCATTTATTAGAACCAACTATAAAACGTGAACTTGAAAAACATAAGGGTTTCAAAATCCTGGTTCAGCATCACGTTATATTTTCTAAATTACATATGACAGAAGAGTCGACTCACAAGGAAATTGCAGATCCTTTTATTAACGCAAAATCCAAGCGTGTTTTGCTTGGAACTAATCTTTCATTGCTAGCTGATGAAATACACCAGGAAATTTGGAAAAGGATAGAAGAATTCACCGAATCAGGTTCTGGTAGGAAGTTCGAGATGATTAATGAAATTTTATTTCACACAATGAAATATAACATATTACGCGGTAGCGGCGCCGATGGCGCTGGGTATATTGACCTACCACGAAAAATAAAAATAAAAAATGCTGTATTAACGTGAAAAACTCTGATAACAAATGCTTCCAGTGGGCCATTCTTTCTGCGATGTTTCCAGCAGACAAAAAAAAAAATGCTGATCGCGTTAACAAATATTTTAGTCACGTTACAAAATTAAATTTTGCTGGTATCGACTTTCCAGTTGCGGAAAATCAAATACCAAAGTTTGAAAAACAAAATAATATTTCAGTTAATGTATTTGGTCTTTACGAGCATGAAAACGTTTATCCAAGGTATATTTCAGAAAAAGCTTCGCAATCGACAATAAACTTATTGTTTTATAAGAATCGTTACGTTTGGATAAAAAACTTTAACGGACTTGTTGGTAAAAAGTATAGCAAACAAAAAAACAAAAAATTCTTCTGTTATCGTTGTTTGCACGGTTGCTCTGACAACGAAAAATTACAAAAGCATCTACAGTACTGTAATGATGTACAACGAATAACAATGCCGTCCAAAGATAATAATTTATTACGGTTCGTCAGTCATAAACACAAACTAAAAATTCCTTTCGTTGTATATGCCGACTTCGAGTGTTTACTTCAGCCTGTACCTGGCGCTGAAAATAATCCTAACCAATCAAGTACAAATTCAAAATCACATTCCATGTGGTGTAGCGTATAAAAAAGTTTGTTGTGTTTATTAAAGTTTATCAAAGCCAATAAAATTATATCGCGGTAAGGACCCAGATGTTTGGCTTCTCAAGCAGTTGATTAGTGAAGTTGATAATATATTTAATCGTTTGAAAAGAATTGTTCCGATGATAAAGTTGACAGTCCAGCAGGAAATTGATCACGAAAAGCGGAATTTGTCACATCTGTGAAAAATCATTTGACACAGAACCTGGTAATAATAAAATACGTGATTGTTGTCATTTAACAGGGAAATATCGTGGAGCTGCTCATGATAAGTGTAATCTAAAGTTTCATGCTCCAGATTTTATTCCAGTTGTTCATCACAATTTCCGAGGATATGACAGTCACATTATCGTAGAAGCTTTTGGTGATGCTGAAATAACGTCTCGTTTAAAACTCGATAATGTAATCAAGTCTATCCCAAATAATTTTGAAAAGTATATGTCGGTTACGTTAGGTAAGTTGCGTTTTATCGACAGCCTACATTTTATGACAGCATCGTTAGAAGAGCTGGTAAAAGGCTGTAGCGAGTTTTGTAATCTACGAGATTGCTTCGGCGCTAAAGCAAGTTTGTTAACAAAAAAAGGAGTGTTTCCATACGAGTATCTCGACGATTGGAGTAAATTTGATGAAACTTCTTTACCTGACAAAGATAAATTTTATTCACAACTAAAAAATGAAGATATAACCAATGACGAATATAATTATGCACAAAATATTTGGAAAGAATTCGACTGCAAAATATTTGGTGATTATCATCATTTGTACTTAAAAACGGATGTATTACTGCTGGCGGACGCATTTGAAAGTTTTCGAAAAGTGAGCTACAACAATTACGGATTAGATCCTTGTTGGTATTACTCTGCTCCAGGATTATCTTCGGATGCTTTGTTAAAGATTAGTAAAATCGAGTTAGAACTGCTAACAGATGTTGACATGTTTAATTTTATTGAAAAAGGTATCCGAGGCGGTATTAGCGTATAACAAAAAATATTCCGAAGCAAATAATAATTACATGAAAGATTATAATCCTAACAAACCATCGAAAATACATCACTTATCTAGACGCAAATAATTTGTATGGTTATGCAATGTCAGAACCAATGCATTTTGGTGGATTTCGTTGGATTACACCTGATCAATTTTTAGCGGAAACAGAAAAAAGATACCAGACAATGTTTCGTACTTTGTTGAAGTTGATCTCGATTACTCAACTTCGCTACACGATTTACACAACGATTATCCTTTCTGTTCTGAATCAATGATAATTGATTATAGTTTATTATCTCAAGAACAACAAGCAATAGCATCACCGAAATAGTTCATGTATGATTTTCATTATAATTATGTTAAAGCGAAGTGGCCGCCAAGTAAATTACTGCTTACTGATATGACTCTCTCGTTTATGAAATAGATGGAGTTGACTGCGCTGACAATGACGTATAACGAGATATTTATGATAACCGACATCTGTTTGATCTTTCCCATTATCCTCGTGATAGTAAATTTTATGATGACACAAATAAAAACGTTATTGGTAAATTTAAAGATGAAATGAACTCTCTCATCATCAAATATTTTATCGGATTGCGAAATAAAATGTATGCCGTGTTGCTGGGCAACAATAAAATAACGAAAAAAGCAAAAGGTTTACCACGCGATTACATTAAGAAATTGTTTGGATTTGATGATTATAAGTACGCACTTGATGGGGTATTAGTTTTATAAGATCAACGACTATTCGGACAAATCATCATAAACTTGAAACAGATGTTATTATCAAACGTGGATTAAGTAATTTTGATGACAAACGTTATTGCGAAAATGGAATAGATACATTTGCACTTGGGTACTGTCACGTTAAAAGATCTATACTTGATATTATATTTGGTGACTAGGGTATGAAATTTTGTGTGAACTTATAAAATAATGTTTGAAAATATAGAAGTTGAAAACAGCAA
>JAECUM010033817.1:0-26078 GCA_016617855.1 Megalonaias nervosa
TATATATATATATATATATATATATATATATATATATATTTGTGTGTGTATGTGTGTGTGTCTATAGGAGCGTGTGTCTTTCGATCTGTTTTACTACCTGTGTATGTGTATTTCTGTAGCCATGTAGTTATTTGGCAACAGGAGGAAGATTTGATGAGAGAGATGTACGTAATAAAGTATTATATCAGCCCTAAAGCCGATAGTATGATATTTGAGTCAGGTATTAAATTAAGATTAACAATGAATTTAAAACGATCATTTAATACAGCTATATTAAGGTTATGGCTTTAGTGTGTTATGCCTGGAATAGGTCTGCTAGATTTCTTTACCTTTATTGACACTTTAATTTGTCTCCCTACTGATATATTTTGAAGCTGACAAAAATGTATGAACTTGTGAGTCAGTCTAAACATTTGTTTAAAAACGAAGTTCGTTTAAACATATATGCTTCTTTTGTCTATTCTGAGGGTTTTAAAAAATTTTTCTCACCTTGCATCATACCGGGCATTGGCATCCAAATCATTGAACTGCAGAGCGTTTTATCTTTGGGTTTTTAACAGATCATCCGCAAACACCTGTGATAGCGGTTCAAAGTGATGGCATTATTGGGAATAAAGGTGGCCAAATATCGTGCAGAGCAATGACAGGATGTAGCAAGGCACAATTCGAATTCGAGTTATCCGGGTCCGGGAATGATATCTGGGATATATGGAGAGATACTAGTTCAGTTTCGTCCACACTCAATAACCTCGGTTGGGAAACTCTGTCTGTTACAACTATAAGTAGAGATCAAGTAACAAATGTCGACAAAAGGAAATTCCGATGCAGCTACATGGCGAACAGAGAAATATATACTTCACCTGCACTCTGCATTGGAATAATTCCAGGTAATTTGTTACTGACGGTATTTTTATTGAGATCAAATTCGACATCATTCGTTATCAATTTTATACTATATATGTATTCATTCACGCAAATATATCAACCACTATGAAGCATAACGATCGTTAACCATATTATCATAATTATTAAAGACTCCTTACATGACAAAGACTTCATAACCAAATTTATAATCAAATAAGTACGTTCTTAAAATAAACATTAAAAAATAAATAGAACGTTATAGTACCTGTTTCAGTCTTAGTTGTCCAAAAGTGCTATATATGTCAACATATAATTATTTCATTTCAGACAATTTCTGCCAGAATGACGTTGGACAATGCAACTATCAACATCCATATTTATGCGACAAATACGTATCTTGTACCAGTGCTACAAACCCATTGGAACGACCGTGTCATAAACCAGATGAACCAGTACTATATTTTGTAACCTACGGGAACTGTCAAGGAGGTTGTGACTGGCCAGATAAAGCTAATTGTACCCTCAAGAATTACTGCGATTGATGAGCACATGTGACATGTCTCGAGTAATGATAATTATATGAAACCATAAACACAGCCACTTGGTATCAAGAGTAGTATCTTTCACAAATTTGTATTGCCTCTTGAATTTGAGAAATGGGTTTTACGTTAAAATACTGTGCGATTAATACAATCCTTTTCCTTTGAATCTATGCTTGTTATTTCCATAAGAAGTGTAACAGATGTTTTTGAGGAATTTTAAAAGACCAAAGGTCAGGAAATCATGTAAATCTTCCCATTTTATTTACAAATAGGAAATCGTTTGAGCTTAACATCAATAAGAGCAAAACATAAAAGTCTGTATTTCCTAATAAAACAATCATTCAACTATAAAAACAATATCTCTAATCTTACCTCCACTATTGTAGATTAATTTTGGACAGTGCCATAAAACACCATTATATTTAGTGCCTTTGTTCTTTTGTCTTCACTTAAATTACTTTTGACCACCGTTGTGTAACTAATCACAAATATTTTCCTTGTTCAGGTTGAGGCACGACATGTAGTCAAACATTTGCTATTTCTATTTTTAAATGATATTGACTTTCCACAGATAATCGTTTAAAAGTAATTGCTTAATTAAGTTAGAGGTAGAATATCTTTCTCATTTTCCTGGATTCTCGGACACGTTTGATATTTATGTTGATGGTGGACCAATTAAAAGCTACAATAGCTTTTTGAAGCACAATGTATGCAGCTGTGACACATAATTACAAGCGGCATTGTAAAATGGGATGATGTTGCTTTTAACTGACTTTGAGATATGATTAATTGTTGCCTGCACGAGTAAAAAACTGAAAACAAAGTATATCTAGTATTAGATTAATAATACTGACATGGTTGGATTGTCCCCATGTTCTTCTTTTTTATTGTTACCCCATTATTCAGATATCTTTTGTCTTGACCAGATTTTTTGTGTTATTGGAGCTCGTTGAATTTCTTTTTCATGTGCTATATTAAGTACTGTTTCGGAAATATCTCAAGTTTTCCAAACATAACAGCTTTAGCTCGTTTAAGCACATGTGAATCCAAAGTTGGTTAGGAAGTTGAACACCAAGTTAGATTTTTTAGGCAATGTTTTAGTATTGGTGTCATATCGAGCTCACCATTTGTTAATATACATGAATTTTGTAAATAAATATTAGCAAACTAGTGGTAATTGCATTTGAAATCTCACTGTGATTCTTATTCATGAGAATATACTAAAACAATTTAGAGTCCCTAATCCTTGATATGTTTGTATTTTCTTAAGTATGGGTAAAACACACACACATACAGAAGTTTTAAAATAGATATGTTTGTTTTTTGTTTATTTTGAAAATCGAGTGTATACTATTTCTTGCGGTTATGACAAGGATTTCTTAATTTGTATCCTTACGTCCGTACTGTCGTTAGAAATTTAAGCGAGTCATTCATAAGTCCACTTCTAATAAGAGAGATTTGGTTTTTGTTTAATGTGTCAAGCATTTGTCTAGCAGTTCTTTCATTTTAATGCGGACAGCATTAAAAGAGATAGTATAAGTTTTCTGAAACATTAAGGAATTTACAGCTGTTATGCATATGTATATTTTGGCAGATTTGGTACATGACTTTATCTATATTGTGTTTATTTCTTGTTCATAACTGTAAATTGCAGTGATTATCTATGAATAGTATAATACGTAGATAAATTTTTATTCACGGATGTAGATTATTTTTTTTAGATATTGAGCAATACAACTTATGAATTATGTAAATAAATATTAGCAAACTAGTTGAAGATGACAACACGTGGTAATTGCATTTGAAATCTAACTGTGATTCTTATTCATGAGAATATACCAAAACAATTTAGAGTCCCTATGCATTGATATGTTTCTGTTTTCTTAAGTATGGGTAACAACACACAAATACAAACATTTCAAAATAGATATGTGTGTTTTTCGTTTATTTTCAAAATCGATTGTATACTATTTCTTGCGGTTATGACGAGGATTTCTTAATTTGTGTCCTTACGTCCGTACTGTCGTTAGAAATTTAAGCGAGTCGTTCATAAGTCCACTTCCAATAAGAGAGATTTGGTTTCTGTTTAACGTGTCAAGCATTTGTCAAGCAGTTCTTTCATTTTAATGCAGACAGCGTTAAAAGAGATAGTATAAGTTTTCTGAAACATGGAGGAATTTACAGCTGTTAAGGATATCTATATTTTTGCAAATTTGGTACATGATTTTATATATATTGTGTTTATTTTTGTTCACAACTGTAAATTGCAGTGAATATCTATGAACAATATAATACGTAGATAAGACTTTATTCATGGGTTTAGATTCTTTTTTTTATAGATATTGAGCAATACAACTTACATTCAACATATATATTGAACCTGTTGACATGTTTGGAGTAATTTGACATTGGCTAAGACATTATTGGTGCATATAATCTTTTTAGCAGGACAAGTATTTAATTTTTTCCTACATTCTTGAGTTAACATCAGTCACAAGATCTGCTTAGTGCTGTGTTTAGACATAATTTGAGAGGAAACATTTCCTTGGGTTATTCATTGAATTATAAAGTGTTCATTGGACTAAAATATTATTTTAGAACTATTGCGAATTTATTCAAATGAGGTCTGGATAATGTCATTTTGACACATCAGGACTGCTGACAGACCAGCAAATTCGACGATCTGGAATTCATTCGGAATATTCGATTATTTTGGGACTGAGTAGAACGATTAGGAATATTTTGGATTTAATTCATAACACTGTATTTCCTCTTCAATTTTCATTTGTTAAGTTTTTAAAATTTGTCCGATTCGCTCCTTTTTGTTCCTTAGTTTGTTACCAATGAGTCGTAGCACAACATTGGGTTTAACTTCTATACACATTTTGTGGACTTATTCATTGCTGTAGCGATAGTTTCTGTCCTACCCATCGTATATCTTAAGAAGAGTTACCAGATACTGTCCTCTGTGAGAGAGTACGAACAGGCGATAGACACGAAACAAATACATTCTTATCAAGTGCAAACACTCCATTTAAGAATGCATTCTGTTTTGCTGTTTTCAAGCTATAGAAGAAAATGTCACAATCAATCTTTTGTGTTGGGCAAACAAAAATGCGTTACACAAACTGCAAATAAATTCGTTTATATAACCCAATATCGTCATAATCAATGTTGGGTCTTGAACTCAAGGCCAAGTAAACGTCTATTTATAACTTACAAACAAGACAAAGCAAAAATCAGGTAGGCACGAAAACTCTATCCTTAATTTTATCCTTAATCACGGACTAAGGTCAAGTGCACATTTTTACTATTTCAGAACATGCAAAAGAAAAGATACTGAACCGGTTACAAATATATTTTAATAAATTTTGATACCTTTGCATCATGAAAGACCATATTTTGCTATAAGACGTACTCTAAAATCAGTCCTTCTTGCCAGTGATAACCGGTTCATAACAATATCATTGTCATTAAAACTTGTCGTGGTCCAAAATCTGTTTATGTTTGTCTGTGTTTTACACAGACGCACACACACAATCACACAATGACACGTGGATAATTCTTTACTCTCCACAGAGGGTACTTCCCTTTACATCGAACGTCGGTAATAATAACAGAGACGAATCCTCTCGTAAACCAAATAAAGTATACTCAACCTTTTTCATAACAACGTTTGTATTTGCTTTCGTTTACCATTTCTGTACAAAACAAACGACGAATTCCTTCAGTATTGCAGCGAAAGTAGTCCATCTTCTCTTAAGTCTTCGTTGGTAAATTTGTAACATTTGTTACCCTAACGGAAAAGAAAATAAAATCCAGCAAAATAAAATGATGCAACATTGTCAGAAATCTTAAATTCAGCACACCTGGGTTAGGTTGAAGACTGTAAGAACGACAATTTACACTGTTCTGAGCAACTACTACGGCATACTTTCATTCACAGTATAATAAACATAATTTTGGTAAACAGGTACACTAATCTTGGGGTGAAAGCGTCGATCCGTATATGCTAGCAGAATATGGTAAATATTTGGAGCAATACTGATGAATCGAAATTTTTCTCACATCATATAATTAAGAAAAACTAAACACAACTGAATGATACTAATGCCGGCAAAGGTATCCCCTAAAATGAAAGAAAACGTAATTTCAGCCAGCCACATTAGGTGTGATTTGTTTTGAAAACTTACTGTATTTAACGTAATTATCTATATTTAGTGAGAATCTTAAATTTCCATAATAGTCTAAACCGACCCAAAGTTTTCCCGCAAGACATGTAACATATGAACCCTATGGTCAAATTTTAACATACGTTTTCGCATTTTGCCCTATGATTAGGACATGGTGGCCGAATGATAAATTTTTGTTAAACTCTTTAGTCCACAGTCTGTGTTTGACATAAGAAGCTCCCATGACCCCAGAGCTCATGTTAGTTGATGCTTTAGGACTTTGTATCAAAGACTGCAATATCCGATTTACATTGTAATAAGTATAACGACATTGACTCAGTGAAAACATGCTATAACACATCAAAATGTACCTTATCATTACCCATTCGTCTTGAAAGTTAAATTAACCTTGTTGGTCTTTATAGAGTACACGTATTTAAATTTGCTTATACAAATTATGTTAAAATAATCAAGAATCATATGATACAATTAGAGCAAATGCATGTATTTAACACAACAGTTTAGAATGGTTTTACTTCGTATAATTTAAATCAATGAGATTGCAAATGCGTGAAACATACAATGTCATAACATTAATAACATGGGGGGGGGGAGACAAGGAAGAGTCGATGGCACACGTGTGATGTGATCTAACATTGTGGCAAGCAAAGTTAAATGAATCTTATCATATAGTTTGTATACTGGCTTTACCCATTGCCAACTATTACACTTGGGGTCTTTATCCAAGAGCTGTTATATCTACAGTTGCAAACTTAATTTATTCACGGATATATGTAGCATTGTTGTGGTTCCATTTTGTATAGCAATACTTTTAATAGAAAGCTTGATATTCCTTTGAAAGCAAAGGGAGTTACGCATATATCTGTGTTGATTAGACACTGGTATTATGAGACAGCGTGCGTATCAATTATCTGTGTGAAGTAATCAAGCCAACGAGCACTATTTTGTTCCGGTACAAATTAACAGTGAAATACTTTTATACCCTCTTGAAGTGATTCAAACGAAGATTGCATTATGAGCATGTAACATATGCACATTATTGTGTTGTAATAGATGTCATGTAGGTATATGATATATAACAACCATATTTAGTGTAATTCAACATAAGAACCTATCTCACAAAGAGTAATCGCATAAAAGTATCATACACAAATATAATAAATATATATGACGGTCTTAATAAAGCAAGCAAGCTATGACAGGAAAGGAAAATTAATTAGAACAATCAACGTAATCAAAGTCAACATAACTTAAAGAAAGAGTAGCTATTTCATGACCATTCAGTATCACTATTCAATTTCGATCACATTGCTACTTCATTAAATTAGAGGGTAATTAAATGTTAGTTGCATGTGCATGTATTTAAATGAGAGAGGGGACGATTTAAAACTTCATTGACCTTTCATTAAAAGAGGGGACGAATTTAGAACGTTCGAACCTGCGTGATAATACTCTACATACATACTTTCTCTAGATCCTATAAAGCGTCCAATTTCAATATACGGGTGGAGCATTTTACACTGTGTCAAGTGCATAATTGGGGCTGATTATGTTAACATGCATATCGCTATAGTTCCGTCAGAGTGAAATCAAGGAGGGAGGGACTGTATAATGGATGAGAGTTTCTTACTGGGTCTCCATGCTAGATCCATCTAATCTACTGAGGGTATGGGGGATTGATGATTACAGCCAAGACCTCTGATGCCGAAGTCCTCAGACAGGGTTCATATCTTAATAGGAGCTGAATAAAAACTTAATCTATCTATTACGATAATACTCTTTCTCTAAACATAATTTGCCTTCATTGTAACACACATTCTCCTGTAGGATCCACATATGGAACTTTCCGGTGGGTATGGTGAATATTTGTAGCAATATATTTTAAATTTTATATTACTCAGAATTTGACAGAAGAATCCGCAGTGAAAGCCAAGGTAACATATTATTTAATTATTCAACATTCATTCATTCTTTCGTGTGATAAAAGAACAATACATCAACACAGCTGTAGAAGATGTCAGGTAAGGGGTAGAGAAATTGGATTTGGTACAAATATATCGATTCCCTTATCAATTAAATTCAAGGCGTGGGTCTGCCGGCTTCCTTTATTCACCCATCATAACTATTGAATGACTGGATTTTGTGTCCACAAAGGCAAGAAATTTGGGTAGTGCAGTGATATTGTAATAGACTCTAATTTCATGTATTTGAAATAGGCTATGTATTCATCTACCGTATACACATGCTCAAGGATTCCCGCTCGACATACGGTTTTCGTCAATTGTGTGAAGAAAGAGAAGGAAGCAACAAGCGTCTGTTATGTATCCTCATTTGAGATTAGAATTTTGCGTCCACCGAACATTACATGGTGTCAGAAGTTGGATTTACCAATTTGATAATTGAACACTTACATTATAATTACGAAAATGGAATTTAAATGGTATTCCACCGCCAGAAATGGGTTATTCTAAATTTACGTGGAGTTGATATCCAATGGACATCTGTAGACTAAGTAGGACCCAGAGAAAGTGTCGTATTTTTTGCTGAGGGTAGGCGAAAAGGGACGCGAAGTCTACAATTCATAGAGTAGAGCTTCCGAGGCAGATTCTATGAAATTGGAGACATATTTTAATAGGTTTCAGACCCATCTGCGGCCTAGACTGAATCCGATATTCGCAAGATCCGTTTTTACAGCATAGTTCAAGGAGCTGATCAGTTGATTCGTATGTCATTCGCCTTCGTCTGAAAGCAAGAAACTGGAATTTCAACGATGCGGAAGATGTGATCTGAGATCATATTATTTTCGGGAAAAAAAAACAGTTAGAGAGTTAAAAAAAAAAAACACCTCATAAATGAAGGACAAGTTGACTTTTGTGAAATCCCGTGCAGGCCCATGACAGAATGTAGCAAGGAACAATTCGAATTCGAGTTGGTAAAGTTGACTTTGGTCAATGCGACTCAGATAGTTAAAAATTGCGGATATTGGCAGCTGCAAGTCGATGTCGCTGTCCGATAATAAGACGGAAGTGCATGTCGTCTGACAGACAACACAAACACAACATGAGCACAGACATGGTTTAAACAGGCCAGATTGTCAAACAAGGCAAACCACGCAGACCCAACAATAGCGCGGCGATAGGCCAAAACAATGGAACCCGTCATCCAAACCATGTGGAAAGAGTGGCAATAGACGAAACCCAGTGTCTGACAAAAGGACCCGTTGGTGTAGCATGTGGCAAGTCCAACCACTTTGCTAAAGTGTTGACAAATATTACAATAACGATCAAGAACTACCAAATAAGGGATGTTATTTTGGTGACTGAGGAAGTGAAACTGATGATAATGAATTCCACAATTCATTCATCTCATTCACTTTCAGACCATACATTTGTTGAGCTATGTCTAGGCCCTATCCAGACCTCCATTTACTTTCAATATGGATATTGGCTCACAAAATAGTGAATATTACTCCCTTGACCGTATTTAATAAAATATAAATCTCCCCTTGCTAACCCCATAAAGTAAAGTCAGTTTATACACAGGCGATTCTCTGCGTGAGATAGGTAAGTTAATGCTACATTGCTCTCACAAGGACCGCACTGTAAACACATACATAGAATATAGCTAGGCAGCAGTGTATATTATCCTCCAGACGTCTCTAGATCTCGAGTTAATTAAGCTGTTTTAATCTATTGATAAGGAATCTGGCCTGGATAATCAGCCATTTTGTATAAATGCATGGGTCTATTACAAGGGATAGGTTTATTTCCAGGTGAATGCATGTTACACCTAAAGTGAAACGCAACACCAGTTGTAATCCCAGCACCACCCCCACGACAGGTACCCGAAGCATTAAAATCAAAGAATAGAGATGCGGTTTTGCCAAAAGGATCACTAAACTCTCATGTGGTCATGCAAAACCCCCAAACAGGTAAACTTCGAATTTGCATGGATCCAAAAGCACTTAGCCATGGAAGGTCGATGCCATTGTTAAACTGGGGGCCCCTGAAAATCTGTCTAAATTAGAGAACCTGTTAGGGATGGTTAACTATCTGGGGAAATTCAATTCAAATTTAGCTAAGGTCACAAGCTCTTTACGTTCACTCTTGGAAAAAGACGTCGGAATTATCTGAGACGACCCAGAGACAAAGGCATTCTGAAAAGTCAGAGAGAACATTATGCAAGCTTCAGTGCTTGAGTACTTCGATCCACGCAAACCACTCACATTAGAGTTCAACGCAATAAAATCTGGCCTTGGTGCCCGTATAATGAAAGATGGCCGAACTTTATAATTTGTATCTAAGAGTTTGACAGAAACAGAAATACATGAGGCCCTGATTGAAAAAGGAACTGTTGGTTATATTTTTTTGGCTGCAAGCGTTTTCAACAATTAGTGTTTGGTAGACTTGTAAGGTTATATTCAAACCCTAAACCCAAAGAATCTATAATGACCAAACCTCTTTCTGCAGCTCCTCCTTGCCTCCAGAGAATGATGTTAGAGCTGCAGAAATTCGACACTGAAGTACAGCATGTTAGCGGCAAGGAGCGATATTTGACAAGACAGTCATTACCAGATAAATACCCTGATTTTGTTGAAGGTCTTGACATGCATGAACATACCATGAAACAACTATTGTTTGTGACGGACCGACGACTGTAATCACTACGAAGTGCTGTCAAAAATGGTCAGCTAATGCAAATTTTGATATAGGCAATAGTTCAAAGACGGTCGAAGTTACTGCTCGGATCGTAATCCAGCTATGGTCGAATTCTAAAATCAAAGAGATGAACTATCATTAGAAGACGACATTACGTTTAGAGGTCAAAAGCTAATTGTGCGGAGATTGCTCAGACAGGAAATATAACGGACAGTTCACATAAGACATCGCGGCGTAAATAGGACACTGGAGCGTGCGAAAGATAATATCTTTTGGCCAATAGTGCATAAACAAATTACCAAACATGTGTTGCACTGTTCGATATGTTTAACTCATATGGATTCTAACGTCAAGGAACCCTTAAAACCGTATGAAGTTCCACAAAGGTCATATTAGAATATTGATACTGATATTGGCACATTTGATGATCAAAGTTACCATTTGCCTTGTGACTAGTATAGTCATTTCTTTGATGCTGATATTTTGCCAAACATTCTTAGTTCGATAGTTATACGAAAATTAAAAGTGTACGTCTAGTAATGGCATATATGCAGTTTGCATAAATGATAATGGTTCACGTTCTCATCCCAAGAATTCGCTAATTTGGAAATGAATGGGGATTCGAGCACACGATCTCAAGCCCAGTACATGCTATGTCAAAGGGAGTAGCAGTAAATACAATTTCTAATGTTAAAAGACTATTTCAAAAAGCCAAGAAGAACTAGCAAGACCCTTATCTTGCTATTCGTGAATCTATGAACTTTTCTTTGATTCAGGCTGCTCCGCAGCCCAGCTATTACTGGGTAAGAGAACCAAATCTGTATTGCCTTTAACAGACGAACTTCTCACACCCACGACCCGTGGACCCTAATATCTTGCAAAAAATGCAGCAGTAAAAAAAACATGCAAAATTGTATTTTGATAGTTGACCAAAACAATTGAAACCCATCCGTATGAATGACAATGTCAGAGTTCAAATTAGTAAAATCTGGAAACACATGTAAAATTATCAAAGTTCACATTACTAGGTCATTTTCAGGTCAAACTAAGGATGGTGGCATTGACTGCCAAAACAGACGGTTACTGAACAAAACCGCGGAAATGTTAGATCAGATAATCCTTCTGCTGCAAATGTTTTGGCGTGTGCTACAAACCATTGAACTGTACAGCGTACACTAATACCCCTAAGAAACCCCTTTTGAACAGAACTCTTACAGAAGCAGCATACCAGAACAGACCTACAGATCAAATGTCCTTTATGTAACACAGTGTGGAACAGCGGTGAAGGCTTGTACACGAAATCATAATGATCAATTGGTAAACAAGCAACTGTGCGAAAAGAGCAGTGATTGAATAATAAGACTGTGTAAATAGATCAGTGATAAGAACTGGGTTCAATTTATGAAAGTTCATACAAGAATATTAACCAGTGTGAACAATTACTTTGTTATAAAGCTGTGCATAGCATAGTTCATTTAACAATAGTAACGAACTCTTTATTGGTGTAAATGGAGTCCACTGAATATTGTACAGTCTTATTAAAGAATGTCTTACAACATTACAGTGATACAAATTTGTTAATGTTGATGTTATAATTGCCACACTACAGACATTGTAGTGATATGGCTGAAAAATTGTTAAAGCTAGGTTAAAAAGTCCAAATCACACAGAAACACACACGCACGCACACGCGCGCGCGCGCAACTTATTTTTTTCTATTTTAGACAATAAGACTCGACTTCAATATTTTTAGGAACCAAAATAATATGATATACCATTTTATGAAAGATGGGAAATGTGCTAATATCTAAAATTAGACCGTGTTTTAGTGTATTTAGAATAGACTATGTATTCATGTACTTATACCGCTCAGGCGGCCTAGTGGTTAGAGCGTCCGCGTCGGATGCGGGAGGTCGTGGGTTCGATCCCCGGCCAAGTCATACCAAAGACTTACAATGGTACTAACAACTGCTTTGCTTGGCGCTCAGTATTAAGAGGTTAGTGTTAGGACTGGTCGGCCTGATGTCAAGGTAATGTGACTGGGTGGGACATCATGCCCCAGTGCTAGACATCACTATAAACTGCAACACTACTGAGCAGCGATATGACTGAAAAATTGTTAAAGCTGCGTTAAAAAAAAAAATCAAAATCACATTCATGTACTAAATTCGCATGCTCAAGGATTCCAGCTCGAAGTGTTGCTTTTGTCAGTTTTGTGAATAAAGAGTTGGAAGCAACAACTTTGTGTTAAATATGCTCTTTTGAGATTAGACAGCAAGAACACTACCAAAATTACAGCGAGCAGCGAGGAAATTGATAAAGATATAGTGGATCAAGAATCAGGCGCCGTAACATAGGCGTCACATAACCTGGAATAATCCCCTAGGATTCGACATTTGGGGACCAGCTGCTGCGAAAATACTATCAGGAGATATCCCTCGTGTAAAATTAAATACTAAAATATCATCAGAACAAACAATTTAGATCAATGTATTTTTAATGGGTAACCTCTAGCACTTGAGGTCTATTTCTAAGGAAAAACCCTAACATACTGTATACACTAAATTTAAAATAGTATTTAAGTAGACAAAATGTCAACTGGTTACAATTATTGCAATCAGTAAGGGGCATTTTACAGAACGCCGAACTGAGAGAACCGAGCAAATCTGACTGCGAGTTTGTAACGCTGAAGTTTTAGTCACTGTATTCCAGTATCTACTAGTGCTTGTAATTGAAGAGCATTAACAAGTAGTCTTTGTTGGCAGAGTTAGAAAGTCGCGCATGCTCATGGCTGAATGATAGAAACATGACAAAACTCCAAATCAAGCAAGCATGACAGCATAGACAATATTTCTAAATTTTACTTCCTAGTTTAGTCTTCAAACATACCGTTCTAATCTGTTCGTATTCATTGCAGTTTGCATTTATGAAGTATCAGAGCTACACTAATCAGCCTACACAAATATCGGATATAGCATAAAGGTACGATTAGTAATTTATTTTATATTCAGCTTTAACTTATACAACTACTAACACGTTTGTCACTATCTTTGTTGTAACTGCACTTTATGTTCATATGATGTGTCAGCCCATCTCTCTCTCTCTCTCTCTCTCTCTCTCTATATATATATATATATACTTTTCAAAGCATATATGGACATTTTAAATAACGCATTACATAAAAATATGTTGTGATTGCTCAGATGCAATATATATATATATATATATATATATATATATATATATATATATATATATAGATAGAGAGAGAGAGAGAGAGAAAGAGAGAGAGCTTGTCAGGTATTACAAGCGGTGAATTGTAGTAACACAAGGCATTATTTATTGGCAAGGTGTGCAACGTAAGCTTGACGTAAAAGACAAAGATGTTTGTACTTCCTCATAGTTTAGAAATGCTCTTAAAGTGGGCTGCCTCGATATCACTATCCAAAATAACATGAATTCATACTGCGACATCAGCTGGTGTTATGCAAGTCTTCAAATATCAAATATCTGAATAATTTAAAGAGGTCATGCATTTTCTATTTTTTTTTCCGTTAAAGCTAATTGATTTAGATTTGGTCCCTCTTCATTTTTTTTATTAAGTTTAAATTTCCATTACTGATTAGTTCCTCTAGATGCCCGAGATGAACAGATACAAATAAAGGAATAAGTCAAACATTTTAAACGACTGGACGGAATAATTATAGTTTTAGCAACGAATTTCCTTTAAGGACAAGTTATATTTACAGTATGAATATAATGACGACTTGTGATGGAATTGCACACATATGCGTGCAACGGAATATTATTTTTTACCAGTCGAAATTTGGAATAGTTCCTGCAATCGTGTATAGTACTAATATACAACTACAAATATTTGTAAAATATTTCCTTAGTTTTAAGACGTTATATTGCATGAAGCATAAACCTAGAAACACGGAACTAACTTTGAAAATGTGATATTAGCTTTTTTTAAATAATATCGGAAAGTTCATTTCTTTTCATATTTATTGTTACGTGCTAGGCTTGTACAAAGTAACAAAGAAAAGAGTGAAGTCAATAAGCTTTGTAAAATTTAACAAATAATTTATTTCTCTAGAAAAACAAGGTAAAAATATGAAAAAGGACTTACGATTTGTGAATCCAATCCAAACATTAATCCTAGAATTTAGAAATATAAGTCCTATCACTAAAAAGTTCTAAATGAATCACAGTTCGAATCCCGATGAAGTTCCAATATGGAAGGTGATGACGCCTTCTATAACCTCTTTTGTGTTGACGTGTCAACAGTTCTTTTTGAATCCAAGAATAATAATCCGGCTTTAGAATTCCGAATAATTTCCAATAAATCTCTTTGTCCAAGAATTCGAATGAACACAAGTAAAGTCTCCAGGGAAAATAAATTATTTAAATAAAACTCAATTTAAACTGGCAACAACAGTAAAACACCTTTGAGCTCTGAAGGTGAGAATTACGACTGAATTATATCTATAATAACATGGGTTAATAAGCCCAACTGATGCGAGGTTTTGACACTCGTGATGGGTCACGTGATCACTTAGCTACAAGTCTAGAATCACGTAGACCAGATATGATCTTGACTGAAAATCAGTGATTCTTTCACTGGGAATGAAAAAAAAATTAAAACAGGTGTTTGCAAGTTCTGAATCAAGGTCGGGAACTAGGTCAGCTAAAATACAATGTTGCAATCATGACTTGTTTACTGTGAGAATAAGAAAAACAGTCAAAACTGAACTGAATTTATTAAAAAAGAATCAATTCCTGTAGACAAAATTATCATTACAGTAACATGTAATGCAATAAAATAAAATTTAAAAAAAATTAAAACTAACAAACAAATAATTAAATTACATATACATAACATTATGTAAATGCATCTTTTGAAAAGTAATAAGTTTTGTTATGTTTAAACGTGCCGAAATCAAAGTAATATGAGAGCATTGTATGCACTCTAATTATTTCACAAGCAATATGGACCTATTCAGCCCATCATTAGGCTCCTGAAAATGTAACGTCATTCACCGTATCATCGTTACATTTTAATTTGGGTTTTTCCAGGGTATACAGAAAGTTATATCCTACCAAATAACCTTAAACTCAATTCAGTTTTGTTAGGCATGTGACAAACAAGCATACAAAAGACATGTGGCAATTACACAAATAATACAACAACGTTATGCACTAGGCAAGCAACGAATCTCTCTCTTGTGAGCGGTTTGGTTAAATATGTTATTACTGTTGTACGGTTAAAGAACACCCTTATTAGTAATAAACTGAGATATAAGAATGACAAAGAAATCCACCACTTACATAATGTCTTTTTTACTGCAGGAATAGTAAATTAGCTTTCAGAATTTATTATACTTTAATAATTTTATTTGAATAAAGGTAGTAAGTTTGAACAGAAAAGAAATTCGTGACATATTAATACCTTTAATACCTTTTAAAACCTAGATGAATATGTAATCAGTAGTGCTTAAAATCAATACACTATAGCTCGGAAGCGGATAAAATTCGGACACTACAAACGAAACACTTCTTGTTTCCATAGGGATGATATAGTATTAACAGTATTCATAATGTGTCTTTTAAATGGAAACAAAAGCGTAATTAAATGGCGCAAATGAATCCTAGCTTTTGGGCTGCATACAGGAGGCACTTGTTTGAGAGATGGGACCATTACCTGGGGCTTGATTATGGGTCTCTTACCCAAATTGCGTACATTTCATACAAATGAATTTGTACTACATCTCGGCCATGTTTTAATTCCTACGTATGAACGGCATTTTAATTTCCAGGCATCTTCCACGCTTATTAATATTTAAAATCAGTACAGACGACGCTAAAAACATAGAGAAAAAACAGACGATTGAACAAAAGAATAAAAAATAATCGACTGTAATAAATATTTAAAAAGTTACGTTTCAAAGATTTATTGTAAACACTTTACATAAAAAAATTCTTTATCATACTCTTAATCAAAATGGCGTCAGATTTTACCGAGGATCGTACAGGCAAGATTCCAAAAGATAACACAAATGTGGGACATATCACATGTTATCACAGTCTGCCATTTAATGACGCACGATGTGATTTTTGCGATTCAAATATATGACAGCGAGGAGAAAATCAATACCTGCATCAAATAAGACCAACTGACGTTTCATGTAAGAGTGAGAATTTTGATGGGGACAAAATGCAAACATATATGTGTTTATATATGTGTGTATATAGATGTCTCACAATCTGTGATTCATCTATTCACACACACACACACACACACACACACACACACATATATATAGATAGATAGATAGATAGATAGATAGATAGATATAGATATAGATACGCCCATGAAGCAATAATACTTAAGCATAAGCAATCTTGGAACTGTGCTATTGGGTCTATTCCTATAGATAAATCATGAATTTCCACTAATTGATCATCAGTGACGCATGGAAATAATGATAAAAAGTAATAATGATGGCCGTTTTCTAAATTAATTTAACATGGTACATAATTTATTCGCAATCCTTTCTTTTTCCGTGTTCCCCTCCCCACTCATGCACAACGGACAAAATATGCAGAAATCTGGAGTGATAGAGAAAAAGAAATTGGGCTGGATAGAAAAACCTGGAAACTGAAATTGCACGAAGTAACCTACAATATCGTTCGTCTTAACGGTATCTGTACACTTCCCTTGGGACCTATCTAAAGTGTTTACATAATCAATGACACAAAGTTGCAATTGCCGGTCGACACAGTAAGGTATATGTCTTGGTTACGGGGCACACATATGTAATGTATTTAAGGCTTTGTTGATGCTGTTGTTGTTTCTTAAACCTATTATAAGGTTCTAAAAATCGATTATTATTAATTAAATATGAAAATATCCAGAAGCCCCCCCCCCCGACCATCGTATCAAGATAAGGGCCAAGACCTATAAAAAGACAAGAACAGAGGATTTTCGCTTGTGTACTACCACAACGTCTCTGGACCTATGAAGATTGATGGTAAATGTTACGTCTAACCGACCAAAAGGAGAGAGAGAGAGAGAGAGAGAGAGAGAGAGAGAGAGAGAGAGAGAGAGAGAAAGAAATTTATGATCGGTAGTAATGTTAATTAAAGCACAATAATGACTTAGATCAACTTCAAATATATTAAAATATTATAATTAACCTCTTGTTGATTCGTCATTTCGCTTAGATTCTATTCCACGCTAATTTCCACGCGCCTGTACTTCAATGCGTTGATAAACATTTAGTATTCAAGAATCAATATGTTGGTAGCGCTCTGCTTTCTTCATTAAAACCATCGTTCATGTATAAATCATAAGTTTAACTTATATTGATTTAATCAATGTGAATAATAAAGAAACTAGAAACTGAAAACAATCAACTGATCTATATAATAAAGATGATTCTGAATGGCAGAAAAGGACAGAACTACATTGAATTCATTCACCCAATAATTTCACAGTTGCTTCTAGTGAACCTAACTCCTTTCAAGGTCAGATATATGTATTTGTATGTGATATAAATAAAATATATGTCCAGTATGTACGCTGTATCAATGATATACCATTCGTTGTATAAATTTTTCATTGACAGGAAACTCGGCAAGACTCGTTTCCTTTTAATGAAAAATTTATATATCTCGTGGTATATCATTGATACAGCGTACATACTATATATATATATATATATATATATATATATATGTGTGTGTGTGTGTGTGTGTGTGTGTACATGAATGATTGTATGCGTATGGGCACATAAGAAACGGAGCATTTTTGTATTGCATTTTATTGTTTTTATACAGCTTGAACTGAAGGCATCTACAATGTCGTCTAGTAGTTCCTACCTAACAGTAATGGTATCCAATAGTAACGCCAACTCAGCAGCCGAAATGGAAAGCAATGTGTGTGGCTTTTGATAAGCTACATATAAGTTTTAAACCGTAAGAGATAAGTGACAAAAATTAGGATATGCATACCTTAATTTAGTCATCACTTTATACTATTTTTACCCTTCAAGACTGATCACTTGGTCTTTAAAACTGTATCTAATTATAAAAATATGTAAGTTTATATTAATACGGACCATAGTTGAGAGAACTTAAATGTCACTTTTAGAGAAAAGAAAAACGAAGTTTAAAGCATTGTTTCTCCTTTCATGACGAATCATTGATCTGGCAAATGGAAAAATACATGGAATTTTAAGCATGTGGTTTTAACATAATAGTTATCAAGCTATAGCAACATATTTAGTTATTCAGCGAGTGTCTTTCGTTAGCATATCTTGGCTTATCACATTATCGACATATTTTCTATAATCCCCGAAACCTTACAGTAGCAGAATATAAAACTACTTTCAAGCGCATTCAAGATTATGTCCATTTAAGGAGTAATTGCTAACTTTTAGCCTGCACTAGTTATTGCAGCTCAGAAAATCGCATAACAAAATCAGAGCTGCATATTGCTAGGATCTCAAATGTCCAATATCATAAATTACTTCTAGTAGTCCAGTCAAAACATTGTGTTACTATTCTGATATACTATATTGGTGACCATCTTTCCTTATATTCCATACAGATAAATGAGGGATATACAGCAATTAACGACACAGGTCGTAAGGTAAGAAGCAAACTCAAGTAGACATTAACCATAAGATTATTTGCACTGAAATAGCTCAATAATAATAATAATAATAATAATAATAATAATAATAATGATAATAATAATAATAATAATAATAATAATACCGTCATGAATCAAACCATACCAAACCCTATCAAGTTACGAATGACGTCATGATCTTATAAAAAAGGAAATAGCTTAGTGACTGAGAATTTCAAATGTATTTAAAGAGCATTTCATTGCACTTGTCTGCGGTTTCTTCAATTCCATTGTTATTTTGTATTTTTAGCTGATAAATGGCATCTTTTCTATTTACTTTATTACCAATGGTAATAGATAATGATCAAATTTGGAGAATACTGGACTCGACAGGTTACAAAATTAAATTCTTATTTATAATGTCTTACAACAAAGGTAAAATATTATATTTTATGTAATATAAGACCTTTTTATTGTTCTGAAGCTTTTGAGGGGAAGATATTTTTATTAATTTTAAATATGTACTCACTCAAACAGACTATTTTACATATAATAATATAATGCGTTTACAGCGGTCACAGAATAGCATGTCCCAGATGTATGCTCCGTTCCTAAATCAGGAATGAAATTAATACACTATATTTTTATTGTTATTATAAGTATCATATACAAGGCAACAATTTTAATTTGGATGTATATTGTTTTCCATATATGCAGCTGGATTAACGACTGCCTTATTACAACTATAAATGAAGCCACAAAACCGTAAAATAATATTGGGACATTCATCTTTTACAACTTTGGCTTGCACATATATGCTTCAAATTTAGTGACTTTTTCATACGAAAACGAAGGGTGTTATTTATTGCTCGGATCGATATAGTGATCATATTTTAGGGTGGGGGTAATGTTGGAAAATCACCTAGCATTAGCATCCGATTGATTTCAGAGCGTGACATCTTTAAACAAAACGTCTTAATGAGTGTTTGTTTATTTGGATGGATTTTGGTTCTTAGTTTGTTTACGTCTACATTGAAATGTGAGAATTTAGCCTTAACACTTGTGCAGGTTATTTCGATAACAGACGCCACAACCCAATTTTGAAAGTCACTTAATTTCGATTGGCAGTCAACACTCATCAATGATCGAATTTGCACCCGTTTTTATTTATCACCATGGTTGTGTTGCGAGTTAAAATCGCTACTGAAACATTTTCTAGTACATTTAAACAAGATATTTTCCCAGAAATGTGTCTGTTGTAAAAGGAATACAATATGGTATGGATAACACAACATATTGAACAGCATCTGGTCAGGCAAGTTCGGTCACTAATAATTTCCACGACTCACATAGAAAACTAATACATTTTTGAAAAGTTAATACTGGAAGCTTTCTACTCCATTCTTCTAGGCTGTTCGTTTCTAGACATATTTTGAAATCGCCCCCGTATTGATGTATAGTAGATGATTTACAGTATTAATATAATTTAAATTATGTTCATTTGGATGTGTGTGTTTCTGCGTGTATGTGTGTGTGTGTGTGTGTGTGTGTGTGTGTGTGTGTGTGAGGAGAGAGAGAGAGAGAGAGAGAGAGAGAGAGAGAGAGAGAGAGAGAGAGAGAGAAGATGATCATGATCATGATGATGATGATGATCATCATCATCATCATGAAAACATAGGCCTAAATATGGCAATGCCAATTTCAATAACATGGATAAGGGCAGAAAGATCTGTATGGGAAAAAATGGCTCCAAAAGTGGTATCGCCACTGTGGCTATTCAATTTGTATCGACACTGTGGCGATATCATTGTTCTTACAGTTATATATTTCATTATTCCATTATGAAAAATATAAAAAAGGAGTGATTAAGTAATAATAAATGCGCCAGAATCTCGCAAATTCTACACTACACTGTAGGGGATGTATTCATATGTTTTATACTACTTGATAGACTAAGTACGTCATGAACTCGCATATCATATACTAAGTACGCCACCATCTTTTATGGACTATGAACCTCTATAGATCAAGTGCTATACTTGGTCTCAGGTTCTACAGTAATCTGTAGATCAAGTGAGTACCAAACTCTCCTGTTATCATGCAATGTTGATTACGCTCGTAACAAACTCATCTTCTATGCTACTCTACAGACCAAATACGCCAAAACCCTCATGTTCCATTCTACTTTATTGACAAAGTGTATCATAAACTCTCATTTATTTCTCTACAGAGCACCTGCGTCAGAATCTTGCAATTTATATACTTCTCTACAGAACAAGTCTCACAATCTACGACACTGTCAAGGGCACAGTAAACTGATATGTTCTAATAATACACTACAGTCCAAATGCGATATTAATCTTGATGTTATATACTGCTCTGTAGATTAACTGCGCTATAATGTCTCATGATATACAGTATTCTACAAACCAAGTGTTCGACAACCTATCATGTGCTCTTTTATTTTCTACATCATGTGCGCCATAAACTCTCATGTTCTTCGCTTTTCTACAGCCCAAGTGTGTAATAAACCCTTACAATAAACCCTTACGTACTATATGACTTTACAGACCAAGTGTGTAATAAACCCACATGTACTATATGAATTTATAGACCAAGTGTGTAATAAACCCTTTCGTACTATATGACATTACAGACCAAGTGTGTAATAAACCCACATGTACTATATGACTTTATAGACCAAGTGTGTAATAAACCCTTACGTACTATATGACTTTACAGACCAAGTGTGTAATAAACCCACATGTACCATATGACTTTACAGACCAAGTGCAATATAAACCCTGATATTCTATATTACTCAAGAAATCAATTCCGTAACAGAATTCAATACCAAATGTGTCAGAAACTTGAAAGTTACATACTACTCTATAGAACGAGTACGTAATAAACTTTCATGTTTGAGAATACTGTAGGGACATAGTGCGCCACATAATTTCATGTTTCACATACCACTTGATCGAACAAGTCGGATGAAAGTTCTCAAGTTCTATACTACTTTATAGACCAAGAATGCAGTAAACTCCCATGTTTTGGGCTCAGCTATTGACCTAGACCAAGTCCGATGTAAGCTCTCAAGTTATATAATACTCGATTGTCCAAGCAAGCCATAAACGTTCATGTTCTATTCTACTCTACAGACCATGTGCACCCAAGTCCATCCAATTATAAACAAGACGACAGAAGAAGTGTGCCATAAATTTTTATATTCTGTCATACAATAAAAGTGACTAATGCCGACAAGGAATTGATTCATAAAACTACACCACACAGTTAACTGAACGAGTAACCAAATTTCCTAGCGCATGTAATGTCTAACTCCGAAACTGATAACATTTGCTGCGCTGGCATAGCATAACTAACGATCAAAATATTCGATTATTACTCACTCATATATTAAAATATTCATTGGTCCACTATTGTTGTACAATAATATACAAGAATATATCCTATTAGTGTACCTAATTAAATATCAATCACTGCGCACACAAAGTGATAGACATATTTAGATAAATTAAATAGCCAAAACAATATCTTGTTCATTCAAAGTTCTGAACAACCTTGAAGATATGTAGGTCGAATGCAACACAAATTCAATAGATTCAATATTGTTTTTTAAGATATGTGCCATTGAAATTATGGTATCATAGGTTTTAGAAATAGGAATTAAGTGTTGAATAGGGACAATGGATCACATTTGTTTTGTTTCTTAGCTCTGCTTTTCACTTTGTTCTTTTCCTCCTCCTTTTCTTTAAAGTAATCCTCCATTTCTTCTAACTTTTAATACTCAGTTTAAAATTCACTGAATTTATGAACACATTCAATGCTTTTTAAAAATAACTTTCGCTATCCTATTCCACAAGTGTGTTGATCCGTCATGAAAAAGGGGCGCCGTTCGAGTGTTCTATCTATTTAGATAACGAAACAGTAATTTTACTTAGTAACTCTAAATTGTAATGTAAATGCGAAAACATTAAGTCGATCTCAAAAATGAATTTTGGAAACGGAATTAAGAATATCTTAGATGCAATCCATACGCTTGTTTAATATCAACAAAATGAAGTAAAAACTTTGGATTTCGAAAGAGAAAACATTTGTACCGAAATATGTGCATATGAGTGTTATGTATATTTAATTTAATTATTTGTTTGTTAGTTTTAAATATTGTAATTCCATTACATGCTATTGTAACGTAACATTGAGTTTGGTTCTGTTTGACTTGACTGATATTTTCTTTTATTTTTAATTTCACTGACATAAACAACTAATAACAGAAGCATTACATCTAGTTTCTGACCTTGTTCCAAAATCGTGACAGTTTTGGTAAACAACTTTTTAAATTATTTTTTATATCTTTCTCAGAGTAAGAATCATTAAGTCCAGTCAAGGTCTTACCTGGACTACGAGACAAGTAGCCATATATCATTTGATAACAAACTTCTATTTTTTCCGGAAGAATGAATTTTTGACCCTCATCCGGGAATCTGTTCGCATCTTAATTAGCGTGAAACTGTTGTTTTTGATAGAAGTTTCGCAATTGGGCACCAAACAACTGACTAGTTAGGTTGCATTATGTTGTGATCAGTTTGGATTCAATTTTTTTTCTTCAAATTATTGAATTCTAGTGATTCTTTTCGTTGGAAATACATTTGTTCTGACAAAATTCTTGGATAAAGACATTTATTGGAAGTTATACTGAATTCAAAACTGGAATATTTTCTTTGATTCAACAAGAGACTGCTGACACAGCAGCACGTCGCTGACCACAACAGACGTCATCGCCTTCAATTTCGCATATCATCTGGACTCGAACTCAGTTTCATTCAGGACTTTTTATTACTAGGATTTCTCTTTTTAATTCTTGGATTAATTTTTAATTTAATTCGTAAAACCGTAAGTTCTTTTTTCTTACTTTTTCACTTTGTATAATAGGGAAATAAATTATTTGTTAAATTTTACAAAGCTTGTTGTCTTCACTCTTTTCTGTTACTTATTTTAAGAGCCTAGACTCGTAACAATGAGCAAAACAAAAATGTGTTCATCGTGGACATTCTTACAATCAAGCCCTTTTGAGGAAAGAATGATAATACACTCTTTATGTTAGCTAATATGTATATTTAAATAAGTTTCACCTAATAAATTAATGGCTTCTACTCGGCATGACATTTCAATGAAGCACTGTTCACATGACAGTCAGCAAGTTTTTATACTGAAATTAGTTTAACCTAGTAAATTAGTGCCTACTAGTAAGGAACATCTTTTCGTCTCCAAATAATAGACAACATCAACGCATTTTACATTATGGTTATTTAAAATTAGACATTTTCTAAAGAAATATATAACGATTAAAAATGACAAAATGCACAATACTGATTAATTAAAGACAGGCCATAAGGAAAGGATGCAAAAATGCATGGGTACATGGAAATAAGTAGGTATATAATTTGGATGTACAGAATACATTACTACTCTTTATTTCAGCGAAATCGCCGTCTGCCAATGCCGCCTGCTTTTAAGCCACAGCGGCCGAAAAAGAACTTCACATTGTGCTGCCAGTCCTGCAAAGAGTTATGTTCGTATTGCGTAGGTTCCAGACTTATACTGAGTATACCACTCTTGGTATTGACCTTGGCCGCCTTGGGTGTGGTTATCTATCTGCTGGTGACCAACATAAACGGTAAAATATACCCGACAGGCACTAGTGAAACTATCGTTTAGCAATCAATCACGTTACATATATCTATTGAGTTAAATACATAGCCTAAAACGCGGTACATGTAAATAGGTCTACCATGAAATATGTGGTCCAAATCTGGGAACTTTGGCACGCATACCCACCCCTACATCCAATCCCAGCGATGACAGAGGGGACACATTTTTAGGATGTGGTCTTTTCATACATTTGTACTTCATTCTGGAATACCTTTGATTTAAATGAAATTTTATTGGTATTATTACATGCAAATGTTCGTGATCTAATTAGATATGCATGCATTTTACTTCTTTTTGTACTTGACTTTTTTTACTTTTATTAAGGGCTGAGCCATTTTTAAATTCAACCCTTCTGTGGTGTTTAGACATTTTGATCAACTCTGATAAGATTTCATGCAATGCATGTAGTAAGAGGCGACTAATGGTAGTACAGTTTTGAATCCTACCATGTGATCAGTCTATGTCGGCTATGGTATGTGTAATTTGGCAAGATATTCAACTCTAAATGTATTTACACTAAACATTCTGATTGTATCTTTGTGTTCAAAAATACCAAATACCAAACTAAACAAGCACTATGTTTGGTTATATTTGTTTATTGAAAGACTCTATATAGATTTACTCAAAAACCGTTTGAACTTTGTAAATATGTTTACATTAGTGTCTACGTAACTTGACAGAGATTAACATAACAAGTAGGAGGCTTCTCCTTATAGCATGTCCTCTTAACTTCACTGCTAATACTCAGACAAGTGCAATTTAAATTGCGAAAGTCGTTATATGAAAATATAAATGAAATGTGTAGAATTTCATGTAATGGTAATAAATTGAATTATACTAGTCTTCTTCTTCTTCTTCTTCTTCTTCTTCTTCTTATTATTATTATTATTATTATACTGCCATTTATGCTTGCATTGGGGGCATTAGAGTCGTTTGAAACAAAAGCATTGTGTGTCTTTTACAGCTGAGTGGCGGAAATGGTTTAAGTTGAGGTTACATGAAGGGAATAAGAGATTTGGGCTTTGCTGTTTATATTGATTGAAACAAATTGTACAAATGAAACGCCCGTAATTATATACAAATCATGAGAACAACATTATGCACCAAAGGCATCATTAGCATGTTATTGCTGTTCTTGTTGCTGTTGGTGTTGTTGTTGTTGCAAAGCAAAGCGATAAAAGTAAACCTAAAATTTGCAATTAATGAAATTTACACTGGATGTCACATGTTCAATGTGTTATAAGCTAAAACTAATAAAGTATTACATGGACAGATCCTTGCATTTTATTATTGTGCTTTTCTTTACTCTCATGTAGTACCTGATCCTCCACCTTTCCCTCCAGCAACTGTGGAGCCGCGAGAAGGTATGTTCAACAAAATTAAAAAAACAAAACAAACTCTTAACACACATACTGTTCCATCACTCTTTGATTCGGTAAACGAAACAAAA
>JAECUM010033818.1:0-19073 GCA_016617855.1 Megalonaias nervosa
AAAAAAAAAAAAAAAAAAAAAAAACAAAAAAAACCCCACACACAGAGTCAATGGGAAAGGTCTTCGATTACCGCGTCAACTCGCAGAATACCATCCGGCTGAGGTCTTCGACAACCCGTTACAACTAGCAAATGGCCGAGCGTCACTGACCAATTTTTTTTTATAACTCGCTATGGCAAAGTCAAACATTTTGGGTTTTCCCCGCAAGTGGAGTACCAAAGTTTCACAAAGGCTTCCGCCTCCCTCTCCCCACCCCATCAGCACCATACATTGGTGAAAAGTGAGCTATTTCACAATGTACATTGCATTTTCTCAAGAAAGCAACCGTGTTATGCTAAATATGAACAGAAAACTTACCACAATTATTCCCGACATGTCACTGATAAATTACACAATATGAATAGATGATAAATTACACAATATGAATAGAGATGCAATTTGAGGGTTCAAAGGTCAAAGGGTAAAAAGCTGATAACTTTTTTTTATACCAGTACATGGAAATCGTGGCGCTAATTTTCCTGTTGTGTAACAAAGTGAAACCAGCACTTTTAAGTAAAATCAATAAGCAATTTGTTTCTCTATAAAACAGTGAAAATTCAAAAGACTCAGTATTGTGAATTAAATCACAAATAATCCTAAATGCCCCGTTACAAATCCAAAAAATATACAATGTCCCAAATGAATTCAAATAGTCTTGAAGGTTCTGATTTAACATAATGCAATCCAGAATGTATATCAATGAATTCACAATAATTCCAAAGTAGTCAATAAGCACTTTAGTAATTACAATAAATATTTTAAACAAATAATTTCTCTCGCATTATATGTCAACTACACAGATACAAACTCAGATCATGGATTCCCAGTTATTTGTTTATCAAATCTCTAATTATACTTATTTTCAACTGACCTATAGCACAACAGAATGTGAAGATTTCCAATGGAAAAACTAACTGTAAACAAGACCGACACTGAACTTCTGATAAGTAAACAATTTTTTTTACAACTCACAATCATGGATAAAAGTTAAATTTCATAAACATTGGTTCACAATTTACAATCATGGACAAAACTTAAGCACAAAATATAAATTATACATAATACCTCACTTGTTACTTTATTTTTTATTAAATATAAATTAAAAGAATTGTTTTCTTTATTTTCTTTTCCCTTTTGTTTTCGTTCTTGCATAAAACATCTAATAAAGAACAAAGACAGCCTCTCATAATCACCATCCTCTGCATTTAACTGTTGCTGTAGATACAACACTATTCTCAGTCTCTTCATTTGTCACTACCAAATATCCAAGTCGCATATTAATTAAACATTGATTGTAACTGCTGTTAAATGCAAAAACACATAAATAACAAGGCAGCCCGTACACATAACTTTGCTGATGTTAAATTAGGTACATCTTTAAATCGTAGTATTTTATTTGCAGCTGAGACACAATTAGACAAAAGAAGCAGTGTTTTTCAGGCAACAGGTATAATCCAGCTTAAACTGCCATCAGTTATCAGTTGCCAAGTGTGATGTACACAACTGAAAGATGTATTTCAGCTACAACACTAGCTGAGTGGACAAATGTTATGATGACACAACTATGCAGATGTATTTCAGTTACAAAACTATCTGCCTGACAAATTTAGGCCAAAATTTCAGCTGAGAGAATTGGAAACTTTTAGCCTATCATGACAGGTTTTGGTCAATTATGACCAAGGTGTTAACAAACAAAAATCAGATTCGTTAATTACAAGGTGAGTCCCTTTGTTCTTGGCATTCAAGCAAATTTTTCACAAGGAAATGGTGGGCTGTATTTTTTTTACCAATCACAGATCATGCTCATTTAATATTCAATCAGTGCTATACTGTTAGTTCCTTGCTATTTGTCATTAAATTATGGCAAGAGGTGGGCTGTTGGGGTTGACCTAGCTTTTTCCATTGATAAACAGTTATGAATAAAAACATCTGCATAGTAAAAAAAAGTTAATGATTTAAATGTAAAGCGACTGAATAATGTACAAGTGTGTTGGCAGAATTCATTTAATGCCAGCCCACTCACAACAGCCCACCACTGCGAGTCGGAGAACTTGGTAAGGGCAGCTGAACCAAGGCAGAACTTTAAAGGTTCCCTATTAGTTTGGCAGCCTCAGCCACATAATGGGTGGGGAACATGGGCAACTCTTATTGGAGGGGTGGGTAAAAAATCTAACAGCCTCTTTTTTCACACCTTCTCCTGAGGTGGAATTCCCCCTCCATGTGAATAACCTGGAGAACTCGATGCCATTGTCTTTAGTAAACATACATCATCTTGATCAGCATGATAATCTGTGCACATTCATTATCAGCATGTGAAAACCTCACCAACAGCCACATTTACAAATGAAATATTTTATGGAAATTTTACATTCCTAGCCCTGCCTTAAAAGGATATTACTAAAACTTACCATACTCTGAAGAAAAAAACATCTGATCTAAAATGTTATAGTCTAAAGACCTATTCAAGTTCAGCTCAAAATATCTGCATGCATTTCCCAAGGTAACATGCAACTTATTCAAATTTAGTTAACTATTGTTTCCTTTTTGAGTTACTAACATTATTTATGATAGAAATATATCTTTATAATATTTTAAAATTATTTCATCAATGTTCAGATCATCCAGTCTGAACAATGGCTCTGACATTTCAACCCCAAGACATCTGAACCCCAAAGACAATTCGGTCGGGACATTTCGAGCCCAAGGACAATTCAACCCCAACAATTCGACCTCGGGTTAATTTATTGTGTTTATGTATGGGTCGTAGAATACGCCAAAATAGTCAATGACCTTGTTCTATAAACAAGATCAGTCTGATGTAATGATGATGACTGGTACAGCCATTCATATTTTACACAAAGCAGAAGCACGTGTCACTGTATGCATATTTTGAGGATTTAAACAGAAGCTAAACAAAAACAACGTTAATGGTTAAAGAACAAATTCTTTTATGATATATATATATAAGAAGAAAAATGTTGTAGGGTAATCGGGTCATATTCTGACTACTGAGGGCATTGACCTGAGATCGACAACTTCATTATTGAAGCTGACTACTGTGTCCCTAACTATGATACAGGAAGCAGTCAATTGGGCTTCTTGCAACAAGTTTCATTATTCAAAAAGCATATAATTTGAATTCTTCTTACTGAAAAATGATTTTATTATGACTATATACGCAGGGGTAAATCTGACCGTGTTGTGGCTTATTCCGACCTCTGATAAGTGTAATTCCAACCACCATATATGGACCGTACATATACAAGTTTCATCTGTATAGTACAAAGACTTTTTTTTATCTTAACAGATTTAAAAGCTTTCAATTGTTTTTATTTTATTTCAGATAGAGAGATAGCAGATAGAAAGCAATATTGCTACATATATAATTGTGGATGTTGTTATAGAGATATTGTGGAGAGAATTAACATTTTATTTTTATTTAGATTTATACCTTTAATTTTTTATTTATTTGTTTTTAATTACATATTTATTTCTAGAGTTTTTTTCTTCAAAGTTCAATACAAACTAATCATAATTCTACATTTTCTTTAAGCTTGTGTTCTTGGTCAGAATTGCCCTCTTATGAAAAATAACCTGGGGTAAATCCAACCACTATAGAGAATATTGCATATTATTGTTATTTTCCTAAAACTAGTGCAATTTTTACTTTTTTTTGTGAGACAAAGCATTATTTTAAAGCTACGATAGCATAATTATTATGTTATTGAAAGCTATACAAATCTTGGATGACTGATGCCTGACTAGGGTCCTAAATAAAAAAAATTATGAATGCCGCTTCTGAACTCGCGTGGAAGAGAGAATACTGAGGCGACGTCATTTTGTCACGTGATGCCCTCGTCGCCTGGAAACATCTTTACTAATTTGCATACGCATGTGCACAAATAAAAACAAAGAAAACAGCAAGTAATTTGCATATCTTTGTTGTAAGCAGCAGGACGTACATCCACGGTCAGATTTACCCTACTGGTCGGAATATGACCATGGTACCCTAGTTCCATTACAATCACTTTTTTAACAAATCAATATAACTGTTAAAAATATATCCTAGCATGAGTATACAAGTAAGGTATAAGAAACTGAAAGGTGTTTAATGGCTTGTCATTCATACCTTGTTAATGTACAATTAACACAATTCAATTCAGTTAGTATTATACCAAAATATATCCAACTGAAATGTTACAATATAAACTTGATTTAGTATAATTTAATTCAAAATTTACACAAGTATACCAAATACCTTTATTAAAGCTCGAGATAAAAATTTGTACGGGATGAAAATTTTTGGCTCTTTTATACAAATTGACATTGTGTGGAACATTTGATATTCATACCTCTTTCGTTTCGTTCAAATGAGCTTGCATTCATTAACTTAATTAAAGTGACTTTAATTATAATTAACTGTTGACATCTTTTTCGTCAACCTAGCGCTTTGTTTTGATTAAAATTTTCAAAAGTAATAACCTAGGATTAAAGACCTCTGTACCGTCTTCTTTAAGTGAAGGCATCAATGAATAACTGTAGTAGAAATGACCATTAACAATGATCTACTTGTCATTAAACATTTTGGCTCTTTTATATAACTGCAGAGTCTATTACGTTTGATTTCTTTTCATTCAAATTAGCGTGCATTCTTCAACTTAATAAAAGTGATTTTAATTATAATTAACTGAATGACCATTAGCGATGTTCTAATTATTGTTTTAAAAATGCATGAATTAGGGTCGAATTGACCCATACCTGGTGTTGAAAGGACTTGGGATCGAAATGTTTTTGGTAATTTTCTTGCGGTCGAAATGTCTTGGGGTTGAAATGTCTCACTCCCTTGAATAATGACCGACAGAGTTAGTTCCCATAGAAGTCGTAGTTTGTTCTTATTCCTTAGGGACCGACCATTTTCTCTATAAAGCCCCGTTGTATTTGCTTCGAGCCTGGATATTCTGTTTTCCTTTTCCTTATTTACTATTTATTCTAAAATAATAGATACAATTAATTCTTTATTTTTAACAAATGAAAACAAGAATATTTGGTTAACCATATTGGGGGACCCGATTTTTTGGGGCGGGATGTAGCTCTCACTATCATAGGACACCTCCTCAAGAAAGTTTAATGATCGCTCTCTTAAATTACGAAAGACTTTTTCCTCACATTTGCATGCAATATACTAATTCAAATTGTGTTCCATTGTTGTAAACATTGGGTGCATTAAATACACACTTGAATGATTTCTCATCTAGTATTTGCGTGCGTTTCTTCGCACCTGCCATTATTTACACTTCTTTGCAGTGACCCTTAGGCGTGAGGGGATATCGATTATCGAAATAAATGTTATAAAGATTGTAATTAATTATTTGAGGAAGATATGAAATTCTGAATCGCATTCTGACCTGTTAGACTTGCGAATCCCACAAAAGAATCCGGGACAGGTAGGCTACTGAAGTATTTTGGAATAGACACACGAACAAAGTGCGATATGGCCTCCATTTCGTCCTAATTGAAGTAATTTTTTAGCAGAACGATAAAATACAAACATGTTCCGAAACTGTGCGACAGTCGCATATTTCCTAAATATCTTTTCATTTGGTACCCTCGCTTTTAGTTGAGTAAGCTACAGGCCAATGAATAAAGACAGCGAGACAGAAAGATTGTTTTGTTTTTTGTTATCTTTAACCGCGACTGTAACACAATATTGGCCATATCCTACCAAGGAAATATGAGCTAAATCCCTTTCCCAAAAATACACTGCGGTAGTGGAGCCAGGCTAGCCTGGGCAGATGGCAAACTCGCGATTCTGAATAACAAGTTTGACGCTCTAACAACTGCATAACCGCGTCTCCAAAAAAAAAATGCATAAACAGATGCTAAGAATGTACGAAATGTATGCATCAGCGTCTGCAGGAATTTTTTCTTCTTCCGAGGAGGGTGCAAAGCCAAAATCCTGGGTTGGAGTGGGGAGTAAAGCCAAATTATATATCATTTCTTATCGCCAGCAGCATTAGGCTAAGGTTAGTGTTAGGAATGGTCGGCCTGGTGTCAGGATAATATGACTGGGTGGGTCTTGATGTTACATATCTGCGGCATGATGCCCCAGTGCTAGACATCACTATAAACTGCCACACAGCATATATTGAAGTGATATGGCTAAAATTGTTAAAGCTAAGTTAAAAAATATAATAATAATAATAATAATAATAATAATAATAAAAAAAACCCACAAACTTATTCCCAGTGGAGACTTGAGTATGAACTATATCGTTTGTTATCCCACCTTTTATCGGCCACTATCGTCCGCTTAGCCAAGCACAATTCCTAAACAAATAAGTTATAGTTTACCTAAATCATCCGCCAACACTTTAACTCGTTAACCACTGGCGCCTCGTTTATGCGTCAGGAGGTAGTACCCTACTTCCGAGCTCTGTAGCGTCAAGGTCATTTAAGATACACCAAAGTGGGTGGTATTACAGAAAAGTAGACAGATGTGGCGCTACAATGATACCAAATAATCTGAATTTTCTACTCACATTACAAAATACGGAGGGAAAAACTTTTTTTTGAGACCTGATTTTTTTTACGCCAAAAATTTGCCCATTGTCGGAGTAGGATTTTGTGTCTGGATTTTAACTGGTCTGAACTGCACAGAGGCAGGCGAACCTTTGCAAAAGTAGGAAAAGTGTCCTTCTGCACATGCGCGAGCGAAATAGCCAATGAAAAACGACGTTTCTAACACGACTAGGTATCAGGCTAAACGAAAGAAGATTTATTTGGATGTATTCAGAAATAGCCCCCAAAATGTTTCATACTCGCATTTCAGGCGTACATGACAAAAATCTCCAGGGGTTAGTGAGTTAAATTAACAGACAATGCAAAAGATGTTAATCGGAGGACTGAGTGTTGGCGTTAACATCACGTTGAGTGTGAGAGAACAATCCAACAATGAATGGGTACATAATGGCTAAACCATGGTCTATGTGTGTAGATGTATGATTTCTTAATTGGGGTTATACGTCATTGCAAGAGATTCATTTTATTTGCACTCGCATCTCTTAAAAAAAAAAAGATATCGTTTCTTAGATATTTCATAAATATTTTATGCATGACGTTTTCTTTTGAAGGGTCTTAATAACATATATTAACAAATTGACTTTCTACCGTAAAAATGGTTAAATAATTTGTTTGATTGTCCATAAAATTAAGAATATTTGAAAAGTATTAGACAAATCTACAATTTTAAAAGAGGCAATTTGTTTTTACTCGGGGATAAAGAGACTTTTGTACCAGAGATGAGACCGACACTGAATATGTTCGATCATCGTTTATAATTTTATTTGAAGAAAGAAAAATGGAGGCAAAAAGAGAAAAAAGGACAGCTATGATGGACCATCTCGCCTGATTCTGACGATCAACAGGCACGTATCCAGCAAATAAAAGGCTCTGTCGCCTCTAAACTTTTCCGGTCTGCCCATTCGTATAACATCTCTCTCTCTCTTTCACACACACACACATACGAACGCACGAATGCTCACGAGCAATGTATTGATACAAATAAGTTTCAGTAAACAGTGTAATGATAAACGAGAATGAGCTAAACAACGGCACGTAAGTAGTATAGTGCGGAACCCTACGGACAGTGGGAATTAGCACTACGGGACTCTTCTTTGTACCCTACGGACAAGATTTCTACAGACAATGGGAATTAGCATTACGGGACCCTACTTTTATACCCTACGGACAAGATTTCTACGGATAACGGACAAATGGGGTTTGTACCCAACGGACAATGGGAATTGGCATTACGGTACCCTACTTTATACCCGATGGACAAATGGGATTTGTACTCCATATACTAATAATACAAGCCCGAGATTTGTATATAAAGCATTACCTAGACCTGAAATTATGTTGGCGGTGTTCATAAATTTGCATAATTATAATGAAGCTATAAATAGCTATAACCGAGGCAAAGACTAACGCCAAAATGGATGTGACTAAAAGTAACGCTAAAATTACGAAATTGTCCTAGAATTCAACGGAGACTAAACATATCCCGGAACGTTAAGATTCCATAGGTTCAGACTAAAAGTAGTACTAAAATTACGACATTGTCCCGGCAAGATTTATAGCCTCACGTAGACTTCTATGTTAAATTTGGTCGTTTTCACTATAGCCTCAAGATTTATAGCCTCACAGGACCCTACTTTGTACCCAACGGACAAGGGGAATTGAACATGGGGAAATATTGGGCCTGTCTAGCGACAAAAAAATATTGGGCCTGTCTAGCAACAAAAATATTGGGCCTGTATAGCGACAAGCGGAATGGAACAGGTAGGGTCTATTTTTAGCTACAATTTTTGGTCAATTTCTGTTTTAAAACCCTTGTATGTATTTATAGCTACAACCTGTGGAAAACCCAAGTCTGTATTTATAGCCTCAAAATTTCTAGCTTCAGTGACGTCACAGAACTGGCTGACCTGAATACGCCATACTGTAAGTAGGCAGGTGAAATGAATTGGATAGGGATAAAGGGAGTTTTATAGGGACAAAGTCCAATACACACAAAAGAAAGGGAGAAAGAAAAAAATCCCAATATCTCCTATCCACACCAACGATCGCGAGTGCATAAAACACACCCATATCTACTATCCACACCAACGGATGCAAATGCATAAAACATACCATACTTACTATTCACACCAATGAATGCGAATGCATAAAACACACACATAGACTATCCACACCAATGAATGAGTATAATATTTATTTTTATTCTGATTCTGATTGAAGATTATAATATTTATTTTTATTATGATTCTGATTCAAGATTATAATTATTTATTTTTTATTTTGATTCTGATTCAAGATTATAATATTTATTTTTATTTATTTTTTTTCTGATTCAGAAATATTTTTATTTTTATTCTGATTCTGATTCAAAAATATTTTATTTTTATTTTGATTCTGATTCAGAAATATTTTTGTTTTAATTTTTATTCTGCTTCTGATTCAAGATTATAATTTTTTCTGATTCTGATTCAGAAATATTTTTATCTTTATTTTTATTATGATTCTGAATCAAGATTAGAATTATTTTTTATTTCTGATTTTGATTCAAAACTATCTTTATTTTTATTCTGATTCTGATTCAAGATTATAATATTTATTTTTATTTTTATTTTTTTTTCTGATTCAGAAATATTTTTTTTTTATTCTGATTCTGATTCAGAAATAGTTTTATTTTTATTTTGATTCTGATTCAAGATTAAAATATTTTTTATTTCTGATTTTGTTTCAAGATTAGAATTATTTTTCATTTCTGATTCTGATTCAGAAATATTTTTATTTTTATTTTTATTCTGATTCAAGAGAATTTTATTTTTATTTTCATTTTGATTCAGAACTATCTTTATTTTTATTTCGATTCTGATTCAAGATTATAATATTTATGTCTTTATTTCTGATTCACGCATAAAACAGACACATAGACTATTCACACCAACGAATGCGAATGCATAAAACATAACTATATCTACTATCCACACCAACGGACGAGAATGCATAAAACATACCCATAGACTATCCACACCAACGAATGAGAATGCATAAAACAGACACATACCTACTATCCACACAGACGGCAAGAGAAGAAAAGCACAGACCATATCTACTATTCACACCAACGTACGCGAACGCATACAAAACACACACCATATCTACTATCCACACCAACGTACGCGAACGCATGCAAAACACACACCATATCTACTATCCACACAAACGCTAGGCGAATGCATAAAACACCACATTATCTACTATCCGCACAAACGCTAGGCGAACACATAAAACACCACATAGACTATCCACACCAACGAATGAGAATGCATAAAACAGACACATACCTACTATCCACACAGACGGGAAGAGAAGAAAAGCACAGACCATATCTATTATCCACACCAACGTACGCGAACGCATACAAAACACACACCATATCTACTATCCACACCAACGTAAGCGAATGCATAAAACACACTATACTCTCCACACCAACGGACGCGAATGCATAAAACTGACCCAAACCTACTATCCACACAGACGAGAAGAGAAGAAAAGCACAGACCATATCTACTATCCACACCAACGTACGCGAACGCACACAAAATACCATATCTACTATCCACACCAACGTACGCGAACGCATACAAAACACACACCATATCTATTATCCACACCAACGTATGCGAATGCATAAAACACACTATACCATCCACACCAACGGACGCGAATGCGTAAAACAGACACATACCTACTATCCACACAGACGAGAAGAGAAGAAAAGCACAGACCATATCTACTATCCACACCAACGTACGCGAACGCACACAAAACACACACCATATCTACTATCCACACCAACGAATGCGAATGCATAAAACATGATTCCTACCAAATCATTGACAGGAGCAAGTCTAGAAGTAGGCCTTGGTCGTGGCAAAGGCTTAAGGCAGTTAAAGCGGATTGCTTCTCGTTCCTGAGTTTGGTTTTTAAAAAAAACAATCACCCAAAAGCCCTTTTCAGGACCCCTCACTTCTTTCGAAAAGAGATAATATTCATTTTGCCAAAATCAATTAAAACTCAAAATCCCTTTTATTTTTTTTAACCATATTATGTACGTGTGTGAGTGCACGAGTGTACGTCCTTATTATTCTAAACAATCAAAACCAAGAGACACTTACATTTTTTCAGTCTGGTCTATTCTGGTACAAATTTTTGCCATTCAATGTCACAACACAACACAACACAACACTTTTTTAAAAAAGTTCATAGACTTCTTCTGTCTCTTTTTTCTTCACTCTCTCTGTTTTTTGAATTTCTTCACAGTCACAGTTTTTTCCTCCTTTTCTTCCTCACTTTTTTCTCGTCTTCTTTTCTTTTCTCTCTTCTCTTTCTGAACGTGTCGGGGTTCTTCCATTGCCGAGGGTACCTCTTTTTCTTCTTTCTCCTCCTCCTGCTCCTGTTGTTTCTTAGGGCAGTCTGAAGACCAATGTTCTTTCTCTTGACAATGATAACAGGTATCCTGACTTTTGTCTCTTTTGACACTGGTCTTGCTTTTTTGATGGTCAGGACATTCTGTAGACCAATGCCCTTTCTTCTGACAGATATAGCAAGTATCTTGACTTTTATCTCGAAATGAGGGAGAGTAGTCAGTCGGTTTGTCTAAAGAAAACTTTCTTATCACATCTCGCAAAGCTCTAATCAGAAGTTCGATTTGTGTGGGTTCTTCCATCGTGCTGATCGGCTTGAGAGTGAAATGAATACTGAGAGGGAAGTCACCAGCCCTTTATATATACACTGAGCCTGACATGGATATATAGGAGTCCATGGCGTTTCAAATGTAGTCATTTGACTTTTTGCAGTCAAGATGAAACGATCGCATCATTTCGTAAAGAAAGGAGAAGAAAGTAAGAGGCAGAAACGTGATTTATCGACTCGCACAGTAGCTGAAGTCTTGGCTCAGATTCATGCCAGCGATTTTGAAGATGAGATGAGTGAGCCAGAATCTAGGCCCAGAAAGTCTACACCAAGTCAAAGTCCATCACCACCAGTAACCCCTGAAAATTACTACCACATTCGAGAGACGGACAAACGCTCCTCCAGAAAATTTAGAACCACAGCCTACACGTACACGGTGAAGTTTAAAGATTTCAAGTTCGACGTACCGTTGGAGAAAGCAGAGGGGTTCATCACCGATGTGTGGGATTCTTTGTTAACCACACTCAAACGGCAATGTGAAGCCAAAGAAGATGATCGCTTGAGACTTTCTATTCATCACGACAGTTTGAAATCCCCCGTTTGGATCGAGTTTAGCAGCCCGGCAGAATTGACACCTTCCAAAGTCATGGACAAGATTCAACACATACAACAATCCAACGACAAGTTTCACATCACCGACGGGAAAGCGACACTGCTCATGACCCACGTTTCTCTTCCCCAAGGGACAGGACATGGCAAAAAGGAGTTTTTGGTAGACAATCTTCGCAGCATCAAGCGCAGTATCGTTCAAATTAACAACCCTCAAGACAAGATGTGTTTAGCCCGTGCCATCGTGGTGGGACGAACGTATGCCGACAAGAACGACACGGCAGAATGGAAAAGAGCCTGGCAAACTATTCAGAAATCTAGCCGAGCCAAACAAGAAAGAGAAGCAGAACTCATGTTACAACAAGCGGGGCTATCCAAAGACACACCCTGCGGCATTCCTGAAATGCAAAAATTGCAAGACTTCTTGGCTCCACGTTACACCTTCAAAGTGCACCCTCAAGAAGTGCGCGGACCTCTGTTGTTTCGAGGCAAAAATTTCAAAGACGGAAAATACATTCACGTCAATCATCACGATGAACAGTTCGATGCCATCACCAGTATCACTGCATTCATGGGATACAGTTATTACTGTAAGAAATGTGACTATGGCTATAACAATCGAGAGAAACACAAGCATTGTGGATCGAAATGCTCAGGATGTTTATCTTCTAAACCCTGTCTTGACGAAGGACAAGAACGAGTGCATTGCCCAGCTTGTCAGCGCACTTTTGTCAGTCCATCTTGTTACCAACAACATCTGAAAACGCAAGGTTCACAGCAGAAAGTGCTTGCCAATTCCTGAGATTGTGCCCTACTTGTGGACAAAGCATACGTACCAATAATGCCAAGGCTCACGTCTGTTCAGGAAAGAAACGATGTCACATTTGTCGCCAAATCGTGGACTTGGAACACGAATGCTACATTCAAAAAACCAGCCCAAACAGGAAGAAGATGACCACAAGAAGAAAGGGAATTTCATCTTTTTCGATTTCGAATGCATGCAAGAGACTGGCATTCACATTCCTAATTTCTGCGTGGCTCATCAAGCGTGCGAGAAATGCATCCAAGAGCCTATCTTTAGTCATTGCCCTCACTGTAGCAAGATTCCTGGAGGATGTGAAAAAGTCTTTCGGTGACCAAACACTCTGACCGATTTCGCCCAATGGATCTTAGTCCCTATCGACGAAACGTGGAGCCAAGAAGACATCGATCATTACAGAGATTTTCATCGCTATGCCACGGTGATGGCTCACAATTTCTCGGGATACGATGGACAATTTCTTCTCAGATACTGTACGGAACAAGGCACCGAACGTCCTAAAGTGACTTTGAACGGAGCCAAACTCATTTCCATGCAAATGAGACAAGTGCAGTTTAAAGATTCGATGAGTTACTTGGCCATGCCTTTGAGTCTCATGCCTAAAACGTTTGGAATGACAGAAATGACCAAAGGCTATTTTCCACACTTTTTCAATACCGAAACCAATCAACACGCCGTTCTACCCCATTTGCCTGAGGATCACTACTATGACCCCGACAACATGCGTAACGAACAACGAGAAGCTTTCTACGCATGGTACCAGACTCACACCTCGGACCCCTTCGACTTTCAGGAAGAAATGTTAAAATATTATCGTTCCGACGTGGACATTTTACGGCGTTGCTGTGGAAAATTTCGAGAATTATTCATGGAACACGGAGGGATCGATCCTTTGAAAGAAGCTTGCACAATTGCCAAATCGTGTTGCTTAGTGTACCGCCAACGATTCATGCCCGAAAACACCCTAGCTGTCATCAGTCCTCAAACGACCAATTTTGTCAAACGTCAATACTCGGTCAAAGCCCTACGCTGGCTACATTACTTGTGCGACAAGGAAGACAAATGGATCCAACATGCTCGCAACGGAGGAGGCGAAAAGACCATCGGAAAGTATTCGGTGGATGGCTGGGACTTAGAAAACCCCAAGATCGTGTACGAGTTTAACGGCTGCTTATTTCACGGATGTCCCATCTGCTAACCTGAACGTAACACGACAAATCAATTTTTACAACGGACCATGGAAGACTTGTACCAGGCCACTTGTCAGCGACGCTTGAAGTTAGAAGAGCAAGGATACCAAGTGGTAGAAATGTGCGAACACGAGTACGATCACAGTTTGAAAACCGATCCCGAGTTTAAACGCATCGTGGAAAGTTACAAGCTGGTGGACCCACTGAACCCGCGGGACAGTTTGTACGGAGGACGGACGAATGCCACCTGTTTGCTGTACCAAGCCTCCGAAGAGAAAGGAGAAGAAATCAAATACTTGGACGTGTGTTCTCTGTATCCGTACGTGTGCAAATATTGTCACTTTCCCGCAGGGCACCCACAATTGCTGACGGAACACATTGACCTGGACAACATTCGCCAATACGAAGGATTGATCAAATGTAAAGTTTTGCCTCCCACGTACTTGTACCATCCCGTTTTACCACATCATTGCCAAGGAAAACTAATGTTTCCCTTGTGCCGTACTTAAGCCGAAACGTGCAACCAAGACCGACCTTGTCAGCACACTCACGAAGAACGCGCCTTGACGGGAACGTGGGTCAGCGTGGAATTGTTTAAAGCTCTGGACCTGGGATACCAACTGTTAGAAGTGTACGAAATTTACCACTTTCCCAAGACAGAAAAATTCCACATGGGGGACGAGACTCAGAAAGGCATTTTCTCAGACTACGTGAATGCCTTTTTTAAACTGAAACAAGAAGCTAGTGGTTATCCTTCCTGGTGCCACACTCCCGAAGACCAAAAGAAATTCAAAGAGAAATACTGGGGGCAGGAAGGCATCATTTTAGACCACATCGAGAAAAACGAAGGAAGGCGATCGTTTGCCAAAGTGATGTTAAATTGCATGTGGGTTAAAATGGCACAACGACCGTGTTTACCCAAAACGGAGTATTTGACAGAACCATCTCGCTACTTCCAGATGATTCACGACAAAACTAAATACATGAAACACGTGGACGTCCTTCGTGACGACTTGATCTTAGTCAATTACGAAGAAGAACTGGACTTTGTAGAAGCCGACGAATTTGGAAATGTCATCATTGCGGCTTACGTGACAGCCCATGCTCGCTTAAAACCGTACGAAGCTTTAGAACTGTTAGGAGATCGTGTGCTGTATTTTGACACGGACAGTTGCATCTACATCGATCGTCTGGGTCAACCTCACCCTGTCATCGAAGGAGACCGTTTATGAGCCTGGACGAACGAGCATCCCGACGAGAAGATTCTAAGTTTTGCAAGTGGCGGTCCAAAAATTACGGCTACGAATACCGTGACCCACAAGGAGAAGTACACACGGAGTGTAAAGTGAAAGGATTATCGCACCAGTCGACTGGTGAAATTTGGCGTCTTGAAAGAAGCCTTGCAGTCTGGACAGGATGAAAATTTTAAAGTGACCACCCAAGAACCGCACAAGATTGTACGTTTACCCACACACCAAATTGTTAGCCGGCCCTTGGAAAAAGTCTATCAAATCGTGTACCAGAAGCGAGTACGGCTTCCCAACCACTTCACTTTACCGTACGGTCACGCCGATATTGGTCAGCCTATAAAAAAAGGACCACGTTCAAGACGGATAGTTCATTGTGACTACCATTGCTAAGCGAGAAAGATGAATCGTTTCACACAGCAAGTATCAAGCAAGAACAGACTCGAGTGCGATGCTGTGCCTTGCGATGGTAGGGATGCCGTACGCTATGACCTTAGCGATTCAGTACCACATCATGGGAACTTTGCTATAACTACTACTACCATACCTACCATGAAAAGTGATGCTGTGCGTGTCAAACCTGACGGATGCGAAAGCGATGCTACTCATTATTGTGGACACTTTACTGGTTTTCATTGTGGATGTCATCCTTATGAAACCATGCTGCTACCACCCTACGGATGTCATCCCAAACTGAGCACACTCCTGCATATTTCACCGTATCCTCATCGAATTCAACCTGTGGAAGACGAATATTCGTTCCCTGTGAGATTGCCTGAATACTGCGATTTTGAAAGTCGATTCCAAACCTTCCGAGGAAAATGGCCAAAATATCTGGGAGGACCTACCCCCGAAGAATCAGCTAGAGCCGGATTTATCTACTTGGGCAGAGGGAATAAAGTCAAGTGCTTCAGTTGCCGTCTGTCACTTCACGAGTGGGAACAGAAAGATTCCGCTTACCTGGAACATGATCGATGGTCTCCAGATTGTCACTACCTACCTTTAGTGGCACCTCGTCATTGAAGTGGCCTACAATGTCGTGTAAGAAACCAGCTGCTTGGCTAGGAGTTAAACGTTGGACAACCCCTAGGCAAGTATTTAAACCCATCTAAAAAATAATCTTCAAACATTACCAAATGAATTGCAAGAGAAGATGTACAAGGACATTTGGCTGGGACTTGCCAGAGCCAAATCTCAATGGGTAACTGTAGAACGTTTATGTCGAGAAATTCACAAGAGGAAATTGACAAAAGTCAGCAAACAAGTCAGATTTCTCTGGATCAAATGTGCGTTCATCCGAATATTTCGCTTTAGACCATTTACATTTGAAGATTTTATTGACATTCTTGACCGATTCCTGGAATGGCAGTGGTCAGAAATGACTCACTACGTTCGTTACTTTCGCTCTAGGAGAAGTGTTTGACTGACATGGTCATGGATACTTTACAAGAGAACATTCGTGGAGTTGAGAGAACGCATTTACCGCGAGTTCGTCAAAATACAAGTGAAACGCAAACTCAAAATCATATCTCCATTTTTAAACTATGCTCTTTTCCAAAGCAAGCGAAGACTGATTATGGGAGGACACTACTTCAGTCACAAATATAAACGAGGCTATTGGCCACGACCAAGTGATTCCTGATTCTTATTACCTTACACCTAAGAGGGTATAAAAACGGACTACCATGCCACGACCTTTATCATTCGTGATACAACAGATTCCGTGGAAGGAAATCAATGACACTATTCAAACGGTGGAGGATTACCAATACCTATTACGAGAACTGTGTCCATTGAATTGGGGTCGACGTGTAGTTTGTGTCTTAGTGACTTGCTTTCTGGGATTTCGTTTACCAGACGATTTCCTTGTGGACTCTTTACGAACAGCACATACCACTCAAAACATGAAAGTGGTCCCTTTAAATGTTCACGTGATACTCGCTTTGTTCAAAGCGTTGCGATTTCATCTCAATACGTCTCAGCCTCTACTACATGAAGAAAAGATTCGTAAAACATTAGTGACTTTGGATGCTTAAAACGATGCGCACGTTGTTGGTTAAACGAATACTAGAAAGATGCACATGATAGAAACATCTACGTTGGGACACAAGTGGTAGCTGACCAGATTTAAACAACGTGCGTGACTGATAAAAAGAAAAGCACGAACTTTGTCCTATTTGATCGTTTGTTTCTTGATTTAGCATTTTCTTAAAAATGGAGAGTAATTGTAGTATGAAAAATGTGATTCTTTTATGAAATGCATATACGTTGTTTTTGAAGGCATGAACTTTAATTTTTAAAAGTAGTTTTCTAGAACCAAAAACTAAATAACTTGTAAATAGGTTTGTTTAATGTCCAAATGTTTATGTATTAAATGGATAGTGCTTAGACCAAAGCACAGGCTAGAGAGCCCATGTATATATTTGAATAAATGTTGTGTACCCATACAATAGACTTTTCTTATTGGAGTCTCTATTCTGTCTGTGAGTCTTTCTTTGAAATATCTCTGTCTTTTTTCTGTGTCTGTCTATTTTCTGTGAGTTGGAAGTTGACATCCCTTCGATTCAAAACCACCCACCAAAGAAAAAGTCGCAAGAAAGACAGCTGCTGTCATCAAGAGAGAAGATGCTGAGCTGTTAGGACATGTACGTACTCCAGAAAATCACGTGCTCAGCAACGATGTCTCATTCTCTCTCACTTCTACTGTCTTTGACCACGATGCCAACCAACCCTGATTTAACATTCGTGTTTCCTAATTTAATATTTTAACAAAAATACTAAACCCCTTTCTTAACGAACTTCTCCTTCTTCGACAGCAGCGACGATATTCCTTGCTCTTACCACTGATTCTACTGCTACAAAAGTGATCTCTAGTAAGAGCAAAGTAAAAGACAGAGCAAGGGTATTTCAGAGTGTATTGGATTTATCTAAACAACAACTATCACACTCCTATATTCTACTTCTGTTTATGATAATGGTTTGGGATACTTCACATTTTCTAAAGTCGAAATGCCTACAAACCGTATAAAGTTATGTGACTTTAGTATTATGACGCTTGCACAGGCTCTATACTTTACCAGTGTCACGAAAAAAGCTTATGTTCAAGTTATGCCACTTTTCAAAACACACACACACTTGCAACTTGACCTGAAAATTTGTACTTCTTTATTTGTGGATATCCCACAGACCCGTCCCAGCATACAGAACTGATTAAGAACTTTAGGAATAATCCTCATTTTTTATATAGAAATACCAAAGCTTTGATATGTATTTTCCCTGTTCACCCATTATTAGTGTTTAGGCATGTTCCGTGAAGACACAAACAATTTTGAAAAAATAATTTTGAATTGAGGTTTCTCTCTGTTTATACATTTTTTCAAGTTGTTGGTGTATGGCAGATTACATCAACATATCTTCTCAAAGGGAGAGGCATTTCTATCCATGGCATTGCCTTTGATCAATTAGTTGTTTTTTTTTTTGTTTTTTTTTTTAATTAGGTTTTGTTGGTTAGTCATCGTTCATCTTTAATTCTATTTTTAATGCATTTCTTTTTATAGAAGATGTAAGGCTTTCTATTGTTGTAATGGTATTTATATTTTTTAGTCTGTTGCTAAAAATATCTATAGCAAAGTGCTTAAGTTTGTTCAGTTTTCTTATTTCAAACCCTACAAAAGAATACCAAGTTTGTCTTGAAAGAGAATTGAAACTCTAAGTGACGCGGACGTGAAGGAAAACACCCAGTCTGTTACAGCAGTTTGCTGTTATTGTGTTGATTCTAATCATGCTTACCTTATATCTTTGTGTTTTATAGGTCATAATTCTCCTGATGTAAATACATGCATGAATAAACAAACAGCTTGGGTCATTATCCTTAAGGTTCACTGAACTTTAGCTTCTTTACTT
>JAECUM010033819.1:0-10342 GCA_016617855.1 Megalonaias nervosa
TATTTCAACCAATCCAGATACCAAACTGAGACATAACATAAATGACGTGAAGAGGGGTCCAAAACCAAAATGGTTGTTGTTATCTCAATTAAGGCAGATTACGAATCAGATGAGCCCAATCATGTAATATACAGACATTAATACAATCGAGGAGTGAAAATTACAAATATTCGAAAACTAAATATTTGATCTATTGACAGTGGAGAAACTTGTACCGTTCCTATTACTATTCAGAAAACGCCATCTGGCAGAACTTTACAACAGGGGTTTTGGACCAAGTTTGTATTAGCCATGGAATGGTATGATGGATAAACGATCCCGTGTTCGCAACCTGCATGCGATGCAGTGTTTGGTTATAATTTGCATGACGACTCTAAAATGACTGACTTGGAACGCGAAGGGCATTATGTAAGGAACGCCATATCTTTGCTCTTTCCTCCAAAATGTAGATACTGTGTGCATACAAGAGCAATGGATACCTCCAGAACAACTGCAATTTCTACAAAGAATCCACAGAGAATTTACTACTTTTGCGAGGCCGGATAACAGAATTCACACGCGTCCGTGCGTAGTAATTCGTCCCTCCGGATTTAGAGGAATTGCATATATCGAAAGTCGCAGCCGGTCTCTTTCATGAAAACATCGGAACGGACTGAATTATTGCAGTTCAAATTAATATGCGCGCTTACGGGTTATTCATGTTTTATGTGTCTTTTCCTTCCACGAATGCCTCTTTAGAGGATTATGGAAGGCAGGGATGCCTTTATGAGAGTATAGTCAGAAAGGTCTTGTGATTATTTATGGTGACTTCAATGAAGAGCTGCCGAAAGAAGTGGTTCCGAAAAGTAAAAACAATAAGGGTTATTTGTTGCATTTCTTTCTTAAAACTAGGCATCTAATCGCTACAAGTAGCAAACCCACGTCTGGAATGCCAGGATGTACATTTTGCTCATCTGATGGACAACACTCTTCATTGCTTGATTACACTTTTTTGTTAGAAGTGCCAACATTGAAGATGATCATCATTTAAATATCTCGAATCACTCAGCCGTAAGAGCACGGTTGATAGTTCATAACAAACTCCAGGAATCGGATCTTTCGCACTATCCATTTACAGTCAATCGGGGAAAAGCTTCTACAGAGCAGTTGGAGATGTACAAAATTGAAATCAATGAACAATTAGAATCGGTAAAACTACTTATACAAGACAATGCAGATATACAATACGCCCTTGAGACTGTTTCGACTCTTGTGTGATTCAGCTGATAAAATCTCCCAAAGAAAACCTTCTAGTCGCATCTAAAACCCTACTCCATGTGGCCGAGCTGCATGACGATACGAGTAAAACGAACTTTATGGATTAAGAACGAACGTCCCCATGGTATGCTACACAAGTCATGTACAGAATACAAGAGTGCAAAGAGAAAGTTCAGAAACCAAATAATCAAGCCAAAAGAATAATATAAACAGAATCAATTCCATGAGTTAGAAAAAGCTGAAAAAGCTGCAGAACTGGATATATGGAAGTTATGTAGAATAGTTAGACTACATACTACGGGATAGAGACATGATATGTTTGAGCTAAATGTGGACGGAGAAGTAATAATACACCCTCTTTTGATTAGTAATGTGTGGTGTCAGCATTTTGATAAGCTTGGAACTGAAACACTAGATGATCATTTCAACGAATATTTTATGGAAGAAATTAAGAAGATCGCAATGAATATTGTGGATTCAAATATTGAATAAGGAAGAAATGGTGTGGGTAACATAACGCAAAATGACATCGAAGATGGCGTAAGAGCTATAGAAAAATGATAAACTATATGCAGAACATGTTATAAATGCTTATAAATCTATTAGTTCCATATTGTACCATGTATACAATAACATCATCTCTTTAGAAACCTAACACGAGTATTTTAGTGTGAAATTGTTATTCCTTTCTTCGAAGTGGAAAAAGCAGGCTTGATATGTAACTAAGAGACGTCTCAATCTTTCCCGTTTTTCAAAGCGTATTTAAAACAAAAATAATGTTGAAGAGACTTATGAAAGGATCAACACTCCCAGCCTCTTGCAACAAGGATTTCGAAACCAATGTAGTGTCATTACTGCACCTTTATTATAAAAATGGATTAGCCCACTATCTTGAAGATCAGTCAAAATATGTGCTGCATTTCTGGGCAATGCGAAGGACATCAATACAGTATGGCCTGGTTGCCTTTTCTATAAGCTCTTTAAGTAAAAGGAAAAGTGTGGAGATTGATTCATAATTCTTTTCAAGATGTTAGGACCCTTGTTCTGCTCAACGGCCAACATCTGAAACCAAATTCAGTAATCCAAGGGTTAGGTCAAGGAAGAATGCTGTCAGCGCGGCTATTCATAGTCATGTTTAACGACTTGGTATATTTATTGGATCCAACAAAATCGTGAATACAAGTTGGTACTTTAGCATACCATGCATTCTACTAGCTGACCTTCCTGTCCTCATCAGTTAATCACATGGTTATTTGGGTTCGGAACCTCGATGACTATGCATCTAAGTGGAGACTGCTATACAATTTTGATACAAGCAATATTGTAACGTTTTCAAATAAAAAATCCTGCAAGAAAATTTGTTCATGCTCGGAGATACGCATATTCATATTGTTCGTCACAAATATATGCTGGGCTTACTCTACCCCTCAGACTCTTCTAAGACAGCTATTCTGAAAAGTGCTGAAGAGCATTATTTGACCCCCTTGTTGGAATTGGTATATGAAAGGATGGTATGAATCCAGTTAACAGAGCTAAAACCTAGTTAATAAAAGTTCTGCCTGCTATTATGTACGCAAACGAATTGTGGCCAAATCTGACTCAGTCAGATGTTGTTGTTCTTGTTATAGGGTTTAACGCCATTTTTCAGCACAAGATAGGTTATACATGGCGGCCAGTATAAATGGTGGAGGAAGAACCCGGGAAAACTCCAGAAAGAACCATCGACCCACGAGAAGCTACCGGCAAGCTTTCTCACATTCCCGCATTGGCCGAGCCCGAGACTCGAACCCACGCAGACAGAGGTGAAATGGCAGTGATCCGTGACGATGATCGCTTTAGACCACTCGGCCACAGATATATGACCTAGAAGTCTGTCAAAAGAAATCTGCAAGAAGAATTATAAGTCTTGATCAGCGATCACCTAAAGAGACAACAGTAAGCAGTCGTGGATTCTGGTCATTTGAGGGATATGATGATAAAATCAAATTAGGTTTCTTCAATAAAATCTGCTGAGCTAAAGGTTCATTAGGATGGAAAACTGTTCAACAGAAGAATTCTTGATTTCGTGATACACGAGTTTGAGAGCATTGGTTAAGATATGTACCGTGTTCTTGTGAAATACCAACTTGGATACTTTTCGACTTACGCGTCAATACCCAATACTCAGTGTCGAAACCTATTTGTAAAAGAAATATTGGAACAACACTTCACTGTTTCGAAGATAAATTTTGTAAATCTAAACAGGAATTGAGACCTGAACGTTTACAATATGCAAGTGTCCATACTTACCTTGAACCACTCGCTATCTGGAAGCTCGCAAAATGTTTACCTGATAAAATTTGGTCTTCTGCAAACATTACTTATTTAACAATGTGTTCAATATGGTCCGACAATAAGTATGACCGTAAGCTTTATAAAGGATTGATTGCTGACCGAGGCAAACATGTTTTACTTCCAAGCCCTACACGATGAACGCAGTATTATTTTGGAACAAATAATAGACGCAATAGACATGTTAGACACACAATGACGTTTCTGTCAGGACAATGACACTGCACTTCACATCCTGTTGGCTGAAAAAGTAAAAAAAACGTTGACTTTATGGATGACCTGGCAGGGCCGAATTTCATGTATTGGGTGGCAGAAGGACTAGAATCAATGCACAGAAGAACAAATGAACCTGAATATGATATCTTACATTATGTTTGTACAGTATATTGTGTCAATGGACCCATTTCAATTTGACTACCATGCATATTATTCACATCTGTTCCATTCCTAGCGTTCCGGGGAACGGCCAACGTGATAATTCATTTAAAACGTGCTAGTCAAATGTAAACAATTCCAATTCTTCCAAAACGTTTGCATTTTTCTACTGCTTGTTATTCTTGACCGTTGTTCATTTTGTTTCATTTGCGGCACGTTGTTTAGTTCATTTTATTATATACGTGTTTTTGTCAATGTTTTGCATTTCTAGGGTATTTTTTTTACCACTTACCCATATACCTTCGCGCATACATCCTTACATTCATGCACATACATACATACATACATACATACATACATACATACATACATACATACATACACACCTTGACAACCAACACGTTTCTGTCTTTGTACGCGTTATACCTATTTTATGTTTATAAAAACTTCATGTTTAATATACTTTATTATATATTTAAGTATGAAGTATAGAGACTTAATGGGAGAATAATTTTCGTATTTTTTATTCCTATATTTTCACGTGAAAAATATATCCTTATATTTTTATGTGAAATTATTCCCATCATGACATGCGACGCTTGATTGTGTGTGCCTACAAAAGTTGTACCTGCAGCAACAAAAAAGTGTGAGCTATAACAAATAAATAAAAACTGCTTATATTTCAGACGTGGAAATTAATCTTTGATAATGAAATTTGACCAGACGCCGTTCCCGTATCGCTGAAGATATTTTCCCTTACTTCCTTGACAACAACGATAAAAACCCATTTTGATGCATTACTCAACCAGATCTGAATTGTTTTCAGGTAGCCTGCCGCTTTCTTGAGTCACGAATATTTATATGATTAGGTGAATTTAAGAAAAGGGGGTGGGTGTGTGCACTGTGACGAGGAGTGAGTTAAGTCGTCTAAACTTCGATTCTAGAGTAAGTTTATTATATAACTAAAAAAAAGTTCTTTTCCTCTATTAATAGCGAATATATTTTATCTTGTGGTCCAAAAACTATAATTTTAACATAATTTATCCGGTATGAACGTAGGAAAAGAAAATATCATCTATTTACTGGTTTATAACAATTGTATTTCAAATAAAATATATGGTATACTGCATGCATTGATTATATGGTGTACTAAAAACGTATTTCTAAATAGTCAGATGTTCTTCGAAAAACTACATTGGTTTGAAGATCAGACACCTTTTTGTACATTTCCTAGCTCTCCATACTGGCTATGATAATAACGAAATTAAGACGGAAAATATAATGTTAATACTGATGACTAATAAGGATCATTGTAATTTTGTACATATATTACATGTTTAGCTTGTTGTTTATTCATTAATATCACTTTCATGTTCCGGTTACTGTTATGTTATAATAAAAGTAACTTATTGCAATCCCTTTTGAAGAGGTAGTCAAGAAAGTCATTTAGTCAATCATACATACATACATACATACATACATACATACATACATACATATATACATACATATGTACTTGCGTGCGTGCGTGCGTACATACATACATACACGTATGTACGGACATATATACGTGATTAAAACAATCGAATTATTCATCTCAGATTATCCACGTGACAGTATTTGATCAAGTTTACATCATTCAGTTTGTGTACTCCGGATTTATTAAATTTAATTCCAATACTATTGAAATGCAATAGAAATTGGTTGATTAAGATTTTTACAGTGATTCCAAAATATTGTATAAATCTATTCGTATTTCTTGCACATTATGTACTCTTTTAATAAAATTAAAGTTCGCTTAGTTAACTAAATAATATTTTCCACACATATATGTTACACGTTGCTTACGTGCTGGAAAAGATACAACTGTACTAAGTGCCCAAATGGACTATCATGAACTGGTCGATAAAATATGTATGGACCAGCTGTTAACATACAAAGACTAAAATGTCATATAATTAAATACTTGGCCAAAAATTGATGTATCGCATTGATATTCACCTCGTAAAAGCTACTTTATGATAGAGTCAGTTAATGAGATCCTGAAGCAAGCAATAAATACTGCAACAAATGTCAATAATTATTCCTGATTTACAAGATATGTCATTGTATCAAGATCTATTCCTTGATTTGCAAGATATTTAGATAATGTGAGGATCCGACTGAGGACAGAAACTGCTGCCGTATACAGATAGTGTCAGGATCTGACTGAGGCCAGAAATTGTTGCCGTATACAGATAGAGTCAAGATCCGACTGAGGACAGAAACTGTTGCCATATACAAATAGTGTCACGATCTGACTGAGGAGAGAAACCGTATATAGATAGTGTCACCATCTGACTCAAGACAGAAACTGTTGCCTTATATAGATTATGTCAGGATCTGTATGAGGACATAATCTGTTGCCGTATATAGATAGTGTCAGGATCTGACTCAGGACAGAAACGGCTGCCGTATATTGTCAGAATCTGACTGAGGCACAAGTTGTTGCCGTATATAGTGTCAGAATCTGACTATGGACATAAAATGACGCCATATATAAATAGTGCAAGGATCTGACCAAGAACCGGAAATGCTGCCTGATATTGAGAGAGAGAGAGAGAGAGAGAGTCAGTATCTGCCCAAGGGCAGAAAATGATGTATGTAAACATTATATGGAGACAGTGTCAGGATTTGAAGGAGGACAGAAAATAATGCAGTCTATAGAAAGTGTCAGGAATTGTCTCAGGGTAGAAAATGACGCCAAATGTAAATAGTGTATTGACCTGACCAAGGGCAGAAAGGATGCCGTATATAGTGTCAGGATATGACCGAGGGCATGAAATAATGCCGGGCAGAAGCAGTCTCATATTTATCAATCAGACATGTATGCTTCAGTTTCTAATGATGCATCAGCGAATAAAGCATTCAAATCAAGTTCAGTGCAATGAAAGGATAATGGAGTTGTTCGTACATTGTTTGTTGAAGAACACACAAATACTTCAACCATCCCACATCTATAAAGCATTTCAGCACGAAATAATACCGGACTAGTGCTCCTGGAAGCGCTCTATATTTTTTGAGGGTTTTTATTAAGTTCTGACCAACATGTTACAGACCACAATGACCATTCAACCTTAGAAAAGTACTGAAAATATTACGTCAAGCAAACATGAAACCTCGCATTATTATTTGTCGTCTTAACCGTAACCTTCGCAGTTTTCACGGTCAAAATTCAAACGAAGAAAGTATACTCGAAACACACACACACACACACACACACACACACACACACACACACCATTATCAAAATTAGTCAAAAAGTTTTCAAACCCAACATATAACCGAAAAATTTAATCTCAAAAAACTATAAAGGAGAAACGTTGTGACAATTAAATAATGAACACGATACGAGTCAGAAACGGAAAGCAGTGCCGGATTAAACCCTGTGGAGGCCCCTAGGCAGTCGAAATCTCGGCCCCCCCCCCCTCGCAAATTATTTCCTAATACGTCAAGATCAAATCCGTTGTCGCGGGACCCCTAAAAGGCGTTGGGCCCATAGGCCGGTGCCTACTCTGCCTATTTGGTAATCCGGTACTGACGGAATGATACAGTAGTGAAAGAGAAGAATGTATTCACTGAATATTTAAAACACAACTCAAACGATAAAATACTCCAAGTAAATATATGCATTATTCACAACAAACTAGGATGTTAGATCTTGCTTGAATTCAAGAGCCAAAGAAATACAAGCATCTAGTGAATCAGACAGTTTGCGGGTTTTTGAAACCAACAGATGTATACAATTTTCTGGACCTAATCGATGACATAAAATTAAACTACTGCATTCTTGTTTTCTTGTATCTTTACTATTGAACAATATGTTTCATAGAGACTTTGTTTCATACAGTAATTATGGCAATTAGAAACAATTACAGTGGGTTACAGTTAACAGATTGGGGATCCGAATACGAGATAAATATAGAAAAGTAATAGTCACCACATTCCTGTAACTTACAAAATGGCGGATGGTCGGATGCTTACTCCAAGAACTGGACAGAATGGAGTGATGTAAAATGGTGGATAGTCGGATGTTCACTCCACGAACTGGACAGAATGGAAAGAGAATATGTAGAGTCCCAGATAATTTGACGAAGTCTTGTAACTGACACTTATGTGAGACCATTGTGGGGATCAATATTGTCTATATATTGTACATTCATATTCCAATGCCCAAGCTGATTCCTAGCAATACATTATTTATAAATCAGCCATCAGCATGTCCATATTATTCGACGTAGCTGTCCTAACTAAAAGTTATACGGCAGGAAATCGCCTTAAACTCAGTATCTTCGTCAGGCACGAGACTTTCATGGTATAGTGTTTCGCAGAAAGTTACGTTTAAAGTAGTATAATGTTCCACAGAAAGTTAGGCCTAGCATGAGAAAAATATATACCGCGGGGCAGACAACTAACGAAAGAAAGTAGCTTACATCTAACTAAATATAGACTTGACACGGAACAGAATAGAATGAATAGTCAATCTGAACAAGTGAAAATATCAGAATTCCCAGGAATCTCAGAAAACTTTGACTGATAAGCGATGGGATCATTGCCATCCTGAGTGTTATAACACTAGAGCACAATGAACTTCTGAAAATCTCTCAGTTTCTGCAGGAAACACTCAGTACCCAGATTTAGGACATGGTTAAATCCATAGCACATGGTGTTACTACGGACATGAGAGTCAGAATTATACAGCTGGAATCTGAGAATGCTAATCTCAGAGATAGTATTCGGAAACTTCAGCTAATCAGAGTCCCAGAAACTCATTATGATGAAACTGACAAATACGTCCTGAAAATGTCAGAATCCCTCGTCTTAGAACTTGATTTGAAGACATTGACAGATCACACAGTCAAGCGTAATGGGCAGTCACACAAACCAAGGGATATCATTATCAAATTTGCACTTATCGTGCCCTTCAGAACTGTATACAGCCCGACCAAACATCCAGAACAAAGGTTACAGTTTAATAGTTGTAAATGAGCATCTAACTAATCCTAGGAGTAATCTGCTTTTCGAAACCTTTAAGCTTGTGAAATTTGAATGCATTGGTAGCGTCTAGAAAGATCATAGTTAAAAACCACTCGTTAAAAATCCACCAGATCAATTCCGTTGAGGACCTCGCGTAAGTTTTACCTGGCGTAGATTTCAATTCTCTTTCCAAAGAGCCTTCAGAACTTCGTCCGTCTAACGTTGATGGAGATGTAACACTTCGATTCATGGCCAAAGAATTTCACAGTCGTCTTAAGCTATTTCCGTTGTTATTCTTTTTTCTACCGGCCATTTTATAGGTTCGATACATTTTTCCTTTAGCTTACTTTTTTTGCTGATTTTGGCATTCTGTAACTGCAATATGTTTCCTTTCTCCTCTGCACCCAACGGACATTTTATTTTCAATTTTCATTAAGAATTGTATTACATTATATATTCTCAAAAATTCTTCAGCACTTTAATTGTTAATCTCGCAGATTTTGTCATTTTACACACTACTGTAGAAGAAAGTTTATAAACTTACTGCTACGATATTTTCTATCTGTTACAAGTTTAACATCCATGTACAATGAAGTGGCTGTTAAATGTTCTCTCCAAGTAATCTTTACCGCTGCATAACAAGAATGAGTAAATATCATTATTGCTATGCTAATTTAATAAAAATTGTTAGTTTACGCTACAAAATTATACCTATATTCTACATTGTTTCTGCATTCTACACTTTGAAAATATATTTAGTGAATTCTTCATCGTTCCCATTAATTATCTAACTTCTTAATTTAAATTTTTATATATCAGTTGATATTGGTTTAGACAGGTATTGAATAGTATGTATTCGCTGGCATTGTCTACTCAACCAGGTTTACATGTTAGGTGCACTCAACAAAGTTTAAATGTATAGTGTGGATATGGTGGGACGCAATTTCATGGTAGCAACTCGTTTGTTTCTTCATCTACTTATGGCGATTACTTAAAATCTCGTAGAAGCATCCATTTTGCCATCATGAGGTTCTATTATCATAATCTCTTATTTACACTACTGATTCATGTTTTTACTATGGCCATGATCCAACGATGCGATGAAGTAGGCCAATTACATCTAATTGTTTAAAGTAAGTCCTCGCTAATTTCATATAGGATCAAATTGATATGTAAGTCTAGTCGTGCTCTAGCAAACAGTTTTTTATTTCAGTAATATATATTTCACATTCTTTCTTGTGCGCGTTTTATTTACCCAAGTTTTGACCACCTAATTGCTGAACTTACTCATTAAAGCCGGTGGCATTTAACCTAATCCGGGATTAGCCGATTTCGACAGTTTCCTTCAGTATTTAACCTAATC
>JAECUM010033820.1:5000-26528 GCA_016617855.1 Megalonaias nervosa
CTGGAATGTGGTGATGTGTTAATAGTCTTGATGTAATACAATATTATAATTCAAGAGTCCTTAAATGAATTCACAATAATACCAAAAAAATGATTTTGTCCAAAAATATTATTGGACACTTTGTAATTCCAGTGGATAATAAGCTGAATAAATAAATCCACCCAAATTAAAAACTGAATACAACAGTAAGACTGATTCCGCTTCGGATGTTAAGGTAGTAATGAACAATTTTAACGTAAACAACATTGATATAAAAAGCTAAGAAAAAATAGTCAGGATGTAGGTCAGTTTCCTTTCTAAAAACATTCTAAGTTGTCAACAAGATCAGGAATTTCCAAGTAAAAACTGATGTCCTAAGCTCAGATACAACTATGTTCACCTCTATCAAGGAATCTATATTGATTCTATAATAATAGAGAAATATCAGCTATCTATAATGGGGCTTTTTTTTTTTTTGGTCAAAATAAATGTCGCTGTTATAAATATATACAACACCTTACTTTAAGCGAGCTAGATTAGCATCCTAACTTTGAGCCGAATATCGATCATCCTTCTCAAGCTTATGGCCGTATTAGGACGGCAAGATGGATTGCCACCTCAAGTATTAGAAACAGGGAAGGGTGGGGAGCACACATCAGTTTATAACAAAGTCAGCGTTATTTAGTGACTTCTCATATCACGAGGAAATAATGTAAATGTTATCTTTCATGTAGGTTTATATGTTTAAAGTATAATTGGTATAACTGGTATAACAGACAATGAAAGGCAATGTCCATGAGCTGTAGCTGATATAACATATTTATCTCCGCCATTTATGGGGTAAAAATGTTCCTTCGAAATTCCTTTTGGCATGTGGTTTTAATTAATCGATCCGTAAGCGATTAATATCCAGAAAGAAGATATGTGTATGTCAGTCCATCTGCATACCTTAACTGAACTATGAATCGCCAAATGCAATATCGCTCTCTTTTCTTTGCATGTCTGACACTGGTTATATCAGTGTAACTATCTCTCTAACTGTACAATGTATTTGTCTGTTTGTCTGTATGTCTGCATGCATGTATGCATGCATGCACGCATGTATGTATGTATGTGTTTGCGCGTGAGTGTGTGCGTGTGTGGGGCGTGTGGGTGTGGGTGGGGGTGTGGATGTGTGTTTGTGTGTGTGTGTGTGTGTGTGTGTGTGAGAGAGAGAGAGAGAGAGAGAGAGAGAGAGACTGCAAGTCATGATTTGACTTACTTTTCCAACGTCTGGTCTTTAACTCATCTGGTTGATTCACCCAGTTAAGTTTTTCTTCTTGGCTGTAACAGGGTATATCGATGTTTAAATCCCTTTCAGATATAGGACTACACTTGAAATTTCTATAAATCCCAATATAACTAGCTTTAATTTTAGATGATTTTACTTTTCCCAAAATAACTTTCTATGACAGTCAAATTGGGGGTGGGGGGTGGGTGTGGGTGTGTGTGAGAATGCTGAAATCCTAGCTATAGAATCTATAACCTCTTTCTGTTGTTCATTCAGGTCCTAATTTCAATAAAATCATGAAAATACGACTATAGACCTAGATTAAAAGCTTTTCTAATCGCGAAGCAAAATCACTATTCAACCTCGTCCAAATAATCGACTCCTCTTGGCCTTATATGTAACAATGTTAAAACGCACATGAGAGAATGTAACTTGGAAGAACATTTGGAATGTCACTCCGCGGTCTCCCCCACCCCCGTGAATTATCAATAATTTTGATCAATCCTCCTTTCAGGTTTATATTTTCAGAGTCTTATAAATTCGATTTAAAAATAAATAAACTGAGACAACATAAAATCCACATGGGAAATAAACACGTGTTGACAGCTTTTGACACAAGAACAGCTTATTTACTTCCCTTTTGATAACGGAGTTGTTAGAGTCGTTCAATTCACGTTATAATGCTACTGATTTCAAACTTGGATTCCATAGTAAAGAAAATGTGCTGTTTTACTTCTAGTAAGTGAGCATTGATAAAACAAAAAGAATGATTGCATTATAATCATAGCTGCTTTCATTCAAAATATTCTCAATGCAAAATCGACGTATAGCTTTACACAACAACGAGTCGATTATAATGATAAAAATTTTGGATACAAATCATACCATTGAAAATAGCCAGGGATAGAAAGATTTCCCCTACTAAGAATCGGACCCTGGTCCTGAGATTACGGCATCAGCCCCCAATTTCGACCAAGCACATATTCCCCCGAAAGAATGGAACATAGGCATAGACTTAATTACTTGGGCGTAACAGACACACTCGCTTGGAACCCAGTAATTGACTCTCATTTAAATGCACGCCTGATTTCTCTAATGACATCAAGGCATATAGGAATTAATGTAGATAGTTACAAATGTACATCAGACATATTGTATGAATTATAATATGAACTTAAATTATATATCGAGAAAGAACAGTCTGCAGGTAAGACCATTCATCCCCTACTGAGAATCGAACCTATACAGATAGTTACAAAGATACACCAGACAGACCAGAACATGTTATACCTCGATCCGACTGGAGGATTGCGTTTTTAGATGTGATGTAATTACCGGATCACAGTTTATTGTGAATGTGCCTTAGTCCAGTGCGGAACAGAGGTTGATGAGTGTAGGTAAAGACATTGGTGCAATACACGCGGACGCAAGTTTGATTGTCAAAAGGGGACAAATTAAAAATTGTCTAACCTGGATGGTAGTATTCTTTATTCACATACATTACAGGTCGCCAGAGAAGGTGCTATTTAGAGAGGGGAAGGAAATAAATTTTGCATGATCTGTACATGTAAACTGTACGAGACCCAAGAAGCATCCATAACATTCTATGAGACTGACAAATACTAGTTATTTGTATCGATTGGAAGTATGTGTGTGTGTGTGTGTGTGTGTGTGTGTGTGTGTGTGTGTGTGTGTGTGTGTGTGTGTGTGATTTGGATTTTTATTGTAGCTTTAAAAAATTTTCAGTCACATCGCTAGGATGTCTGCAGTGTGGCAGTTTATAGTGATGTCTAGCACTGGGGCAGACACGTAGTATCATGTCCCACCCAGTCATATTATCCTGACACCAGGCCGACCAATCCTAACACTAACCTCCTAATGCTGAGCGCCTAGCGAGGCAACTGTTAGTACCATTATAAGTCTTTGGTATGAGTCGGCCGGGGTTCGAACCTGCGGTCTCCCGCATCCGAGGCGGCCGCTCTAACTCTAGGCCACCGGAGCGGTCTCTATTGGAAGAGTGAATTAAAGTCCCCATTCAACAACGCTAACTTTAAAAACTTGGCATCTTTCTTTTCCATTCTGTGATGTACGAATCCAAGACATTGCATGTGTGCACACTTACATTGCTTGCATACAAATCCTAGAAATAAAATCAAACCGAAAATTTTTATTTAATCAAATATATTAAATGTTTCAATGCAATTAGTTGGAAACTGCTGAAGGAGTTAATTATGCAAACGGAAGATACAAGGGCGGGAAGGTTACTTAAAATCTGCAAAGATAAAAACATTATGTTTTTCCTATAAAAACAATTACAGCCTTAGTTGAGAGTTCTAACGCAATTTAGCGAGTCTCAAGGCAAGACATATGACGAGTTTATCACAGAAACTAAGGACCTTACTGTGAAAAAGAAACAAAACAATTCAGGACTCTCATAATGTCTGACGTACATTTCCATTATCTTTGCAGCAGCTGCACAAAGGTTAAGGCAATGAATTGCAAACAAGCGTGTGTGTGTGTGTGTGTGTGTGTGTGTGTGTGTGTGTGTGTGTGATTTAGATTTTTAACGTAGCTTTAACAATTTTTCAGTCATATCGCTACGATGTCTGCAGTGTGACAGTTTATAGTGATGTCTAGCACTGGGGCATCATGCCGCAGACATGTAGCATGATGTCCCACCCAGTCACATTATCCTGACACCAGGCCGACCAGTCCTAACACTAACCTCTTAATGCTGAACGTCAAGCGAGGCAGCTGTTAGTATCATTTTTTAAAGTCTTTGGTATGACTCGGCCGGGGTTTAAAAACAAGTAATGGTCAGGAACCTATGCAAATGGTAAATATCAATATATAGTTATAAGATATATAATAAATCGGCATTTTCACGATGGCCCATACACTATCAATGAAACTATGGAGATGAAATTAGCTATAATGACTTAATGCCTAACTGTGGTCTACATCTCAGAAAATCTTCCTTTTGTAAATTATTTAATAGGTTTTCACTGGCCGAATACCATATACACAGTCTTTTGGTTTGTAATACAAAGTCGTCTGCTCCAGGCTGAAGTGATGGCGTCACTCATGTTTGCTGATATGGGTTGCTTTCTTTATTATCAAAAGGAGAATTTGTGTTGCTTAAAAAAATGCAGATGATACAAATTATCGTCTCATGAGCACGACTAGCACATTTACCTGTATTAGTGAGACATACAAAATACTAAAAGGTGTTTTCAAAAGAACGTACACTGTAAAACCCGATCCCTTCATTCCAAATGCATTCATCCATTGGTTATCCTAGACGTGTCCAGATAATAATGTCTTTTCTTATATAGAAGTTTCGCACGTGTCATCTGTCAAAGGAAAACCCCTTTGAATTCCAACATCAAAGATAACTGCTCATAGTCGATACGCATTGGTCAGCATTCCTTATCCTCGTTACAAATTAGGTTCTGCTTAATGAACATTTACCTGAAAGTGGGATGAGAACCTAAAATCGATTGACTCCTGATGCCGGCTTTGCTAATAGGATGTTGGTTCATTAGTTTTATATTTAGAAGATAATATCGGTACAGAAATAATGGTTACTCATTTCTTTGTCGACTTAAGTTATAGAATTTGGCGTCCTATTACGGTTTATATATGGTGACAGTATGTAAGGGATATAATAATTGCATTTTTCTTTTTCATTATGATATTCAGCAAACTGATTAGCCAGGCCCTTTGAATTTCTATTATTCATACCTGTATGAATTGAAAGAAAAATATTCTGATTTATCTCCTCTCAATTTCACTACTTTTACTAAAATTCGCCTAGAATAAAAAATCAAGACAAAGGGCAATATGATAATAGTATGTTTATGATATGTAATAAATAAAGCCGTGAAAACTTTATTTATTTATTTTTTTAATCGACTTTATAAGCCTCTGAAAATATAAACCTGAAAGGAGGATTGATCAAAAGTATAGATAATCCACGGGAGGGGGATTCTGGGGTGGATGAGTGTTGTTAATCGCCGCCCTGACATTCCAAATTTTCTTCCAGTTTACGATTATTTAGGCAGGGTTGAATAGTGATATTGTATCTCGATTAGAGCTATAGTTCTATTTTCAACTTTTTAATAAAATTGTGGTCTGAACGAACAACTGAAAGAAGTTATAGATTTTATAGTTAGGAATTCAACATTCTCAACCCCCCCCAACCCCCCAACCCCCAACAACAAAACAAGTGGAAGCCGTCCTTGACTGTTTGTGGGAAAAGTAAAATCATCTAAATTTAAGTAGTTATATTGGGATTTTTAGAGATAACACGTGTATTTCTCAGGGATTTAATTTCGATATACCCTGTTACAGCCAAGAAGTAAACTTAACTGGGTGAATCAACCAGGTGAGTTAAAGACCAGACGTTCGAAAAGTAAGTCAAATCATGATATTTTCTAGTGTGCAGCCTTACAGTCTCTCTCTCTCTCTCTCTCTCTCTCTCTCTCTCTCTCTCACACACACACACACACACACACACACATGCACACACACACACGCAAGCTCACACACATCCATCCATCCATCCACGCACGCACGCACACATACATACATACACAAAAGCACGTTTCCATAGTAACTGTCAATCAAAATCACATACGTATATATTGTATGCGGATCTTCGTTTGAAACAATTCTTCACTGATAGTAAACAGATGCAGCCACCCACCCCATCATTAAGCTTCAAAAGTCGAGTTGCTAGAAGGTTTGATCAACCCGAATTGATTGGATGTTGAATATTGTTATCTCTTCAAGCATTTACAGGGTCCATAAACAATGGCGTCTCGCCCTCTCTGAAAAAATAAATGTCCAGTTAATTAGACATTGATTTGTCTGTTCCACTAAACTTAAAACAATTTTGCGAAAGCAAAGTAATAAAACTTCTTTCTCTTGATAGAGAATGTAGTACACTATCTAAGGCTACTCCCAAATACGACATCCAGCAAAAGGTAAAAGTAATTAAACAAATTAATGTTGGAATTGAACAATAAACGTTTATCTCCATCACAGATTTCACTTTGGGTTCTTGGACTGTATGGTTGAAACTTAACAATGATCCGCTGGCACAGCTTTTGTTTCCCAGTTCATACTTTAATGAACGTGAACAAAATAAACCCGATCCTTAAACATTTTTTTTTTTTTTTTTGCTGTAAATAATATTATCAACAGTTAAAGGAAAGGCTGTAAAAAAATATTGTTGAAAATGATTAGCCCGTAAAAAAACAAATTGTACGCTCTCCGAAAAGATCAAACGTAGAGTTTTGTTCCGATTGATCTTTTCCTGTTTTTTTTATATATAGATCCACCACACCTACAATGGTGGGAAATACTCCTGTAATAAAATATGTGCGTATAGTTTGGCATGTGTTCGGCCTGTTGAACTACAAACTAGATTTTACTTCTTTAACTTAGTGAATGATTTTATTCTCTCCTTTGGTTCTGTGAATATTTATATTTTCCAAGTATTCGCAAATTCTTGACTTAGAAGGGATTACAGAACGATATCTGTGTAGTTTGCATTTATTAAACATTGTTACGTTCTGCCAAGGATAATGACAAAGCGTTCATATTATACATCAAAATGTAATTATATTTAGTTTACTATTCTATTTTGTTTTTTAAATATATGATGGAATGAACTTAAGTCGTCGATACTGAGAGCACCATGAACAGCCGTCAAAGTTACAATGCTTGGTGATATTACAAGTCAAATGGGGCATGTATGGATATTTACTCAAAAATTTAACACTAATTTTCTTTAACCAAAGTCTATTCAATCCTGATTATTTGAATGTTCTGCACCTTAACTGTCACAAGAAGCTTCCAGACGAAAATTATCTATCGCTATGGACTATTATAATGGTGGCCGTGTACTAAACTTGGGTCAAAATAAGAGCGCGACGAGTGGAATTGTCACAATCGAGAGTAGTACGAATTTGTTTATCAATATGCGTAGCTTTCATTGTGACATCACAGCGCGCGACATTCAATCCGGACTGTATGTGGATCACACCTTTGGGTTCATTTCGTCCAAAAATGCCTACGTACCAGCAGCAGAGAGGCTGAATCCTACAACATTTTTTTAGAGGGCTCCGTTTGCAAAAATAAGGGTTCTACGAAGACTAAAAAATAAGGTAAATAACCTCAAACCGAAACCTCTAACCGAGTATATTTCCATGCAGGGGGAAACAGATCCAACTAGCTTTTTTGTTACCACGCGCTATTTTTTTCAAATTTTAGGCGTGTTCCGTTGGCGTAGCCGCACACGCATTCGTTGTCGTCAGGCTCTCTGCTGCTGTAATTAACCAAAGATTTTATCAATACCTATACGATACCTTGACCTAGGGTCATGTAAATTTATTGTGATAAATCCAAATGGGGTAGCTTATGCTTATGAAAAGAAGTTTTTAAACTTAATCATGTCCATATCCCTTGAACACCAAGTTTAATGAATGTTTCGGAACGTATGCGTATCGACTCCGTTAAACACAACTAAAATGTTACAGTTATCTCTGATCACTTTAGGTATTTGTGTGTATCGCTGTGTAACATATATAACATCAGTATTTTTATGTCTGCCTCGAGAAAATATTCGAGCTGGATTCGATTGTTTGTCCAGCATCACATCATCGTATACTACGAGATTATTAATAAATCCATCGAGGTCATCTACGGATGGGGCTTTATTAATATCGGTGACAAAATCAATAATATCATTACCGTCATCATCCAACCATTTTGCGTTTTCATTAAAATCTTTAAGTACTTCATAACATCGTTGATCATCTACAGATGGTGCTACTAGATACAACTTTTCCCACTTAAGCCATCTCACTATCAGATTGAGGAGCAATTGTGTTTTTCCTGATCCGGATGGACCTATGATAATTGCTCTGATAGAATTTGGTAGTGCTGGATGATGCTTGACTGGCTCTTGCTTTCGTGTCGCTGGGAAGTCAATTATTATATCCACATAATAAATAATATGGATTTATATTGTGTTTGATGCAGAGCATCCACCCCCCACCAATGGATTAACAACAATAATAACAAAAAATTAAAAGCGCGCACTTACAGGTAAATGTGTGAAATGTGGTACAAAAAATATAAATTTATCTCTAACGATTCCATCGTGAACAATTCTACGAAGACAGGTGGTGATATTGCTACTTCGCTGGGAAAATTACCAGGAACTCCATGGGCCAAGTACCCTGGTGAGAAACATCTGCCTGGTTATAATTACTGTGGTCCTGGAACTCGTCTTGATATCCGACTCGATAACCAAGACCAACCAAAACCTGGAGAGTATCCAATAAATGCAACTGATCAAACATGTCATATTCATGATGTTGCGTATAAAAGCAAAGATTTACAACAACGGCACCTCGCAGATGTGAAGTTGATTCATGCGTTAAATTCTATACCTGATAAATCTCTCAGAGAAAAACTTGCTAGCTTTCTAGTACAATCTGCGATGAAAGGTAAACTAGTCCTAGTGGCTGGTAATTAATCAACTGATTATTAAAATAATGGAATCGGTTTATTATAGTCCAAGAGGATATTGGAGAGGCAGAGCAGCGATTAGTAAACTTGCTGAAGCAGCAAAAGTCTCACGTGTTGTTGCTGCAAATTGGTTAGCACAACAGGCAATATGGCAAATCTATCTACGTCCACCTAAAAAATTCAGTACCCGTATTTTGATGTCAGTATCCCAATGAAGTTCATCAAGCAGATATTTTGTTTTTACCATACTATTAAAATTAGTAGACGTCGATCAAGCACATACAAATACGCGTTAACTGTCGTTGATGTTGCAAGTAGATATAAAGAAGCAGAACCGCTATCAACAAACATAGAAGCTGAAGTTGCATCTGCGTTTGAACGAATTTATCAACGTCGTGGTCTACGATGGCCACAACTACTACAGGTAGATCCTGGCAAAGAATTTCTTGGTGTAGTATTTTTCGTTGATGAAGCAACATAATGTCAAAATCAGACGAGAACGATTTAATCGAACACATGCTGAGAGATTATTTGGATACCAGTATGCGAAGGAAATAGTTCAGGCAGATACGAGATCTCGCAAATGTGTTGCAAGATTACCAAGTGTGATAGCTGCGTCAAATAATGAAATTACTCGTGAAACTTCTATGAAACCCACCGTTGCGATTACAAAGAAATATATACCAATGCAACGACGTGACTTTTCAAAACATCCAGTGTTAGATAATGTGACTGTCAGATATTTATATGAACCCGGTGAACTTGAAGTGGGTAAAAAAAGAGCAACTGATCCTATCTGGAGTGTGACCACACATAAAATTTCCAGAGTGGTTAGATACACAGGTAGACCTGCAATCTATAGACTAGATTCCACTGCTCTTCAGCGTGGATTTGTACGTGAAGAATTACCAGTAATTCCTGAAGACACACAATTACCACCACGTTCACTTCTGTAAACTGGCACCCCTACGTCGATTACATTCAAGACAGTTCAGCATCACATTTTCGCGTGTGTGACCAAGACTACTATTAATTCTATCAACGGTAAACTGTCTTGGATTATTATTCGAATACTGCCACAACATATTACAGTTACAACTTGTACAGTGATTACTCTGTTGTTGTTTCAGTGTCATGATAAATTCAACGTCGAGATCAAAGTCGCGGTTATTTTTTTTTATGCTATCTGCCACGTAAATGACCCTTTGATGTTACTCTGAATCGAGTCAGTGGACATCGTCAGCCATGATATTGTCGATTTACCGCCTTGATTCACAAAAGAAAGTAACCGCTGTTCTTCAACCAGCTATGGAGTCATTGTTAACATCCACAGCGAAAGTTTTGTCAGTGTTACTTTTCCATGAAGTGCTACTGTTGCGGCCGGATTAACTCCTTCAGCGTGCCATATTGCATCATCGTCGGTAGCTTTTCTTACAAGTACAATAGTATGTTTTGCTCCGAAAATAACCTTTCTAACATTTCTGCAAAATCCAAAGATATGTGAGAGTGGAATCACACATGAGAAACTTTCATCATCGCTCAGCATCATTCGACGTGTTGCGAATCCCAAGTTGTAATTTTCGTTCATCGATGTAACTGTGTTCCCAGCTGCATTTAGTCTTACATTACTGTTTTCAGGATAATTAGTTATGTCCTTGGCAAACATCATTGATGGACCAGCTGATCTTGAGTAATCATCGCTGTATCACGCAAGACCAAGTATAGTTGTAGCAACGTCGATGTCGTTGTGGCAAATTTCAATTTCTCTTCCATCAATGGCGTATGAGGCACTTTTGAATAACGCCATGATGCCATTGTTGACAAAACCAGCTCGATCACCAACTCCGTAGCCTGTATTATCTAATTTTACGAGCCTGCCTTCGATCTCGAGAAATGCCTCAGCGGGCAGGAAATATCTGCTTGTATCCTGAACTTGTAATTCGATTCTTCCACGTTCATCAGGTACACGTGCGTCATAAGAATAATACTGATAATCACGCACAGATTCATCCTTGAGTACTGGTAAATCCATGTCGATCGCCGTAAACCGCACAATAAATTGGTAATCTCGAATTTATCACCCTGACGTTAACAGGAACACGTTGAGCATTATGTATGATCATCTTATTATAGTCACTGTATCTAACTGTTTGATCACTATAGTAATTGTCGGTAATTTCATCGATGAGAGCCCGGTAAATATTAACGTCCATGATACCGCCTGTAAATAATCGTTGACAAATCGATGTTATCTCATTAATGATTTCTTGGGAATTATTACCAGCTCGTTTTCTTCCAATCAAAATTTCTAGTCTGTCCACGTTGGCAAGGACGTTATCGGGACATGGAGTAATAAGACCACTCCCCCAAGTACCTGTACCAATACCGCTTCCAGTTGCACCATGGTCAGGTGATGGTTGAGATCTTGGTTCTTCTGGTAAACGTAATTCCAAATCTTCTCTTTCTCTTTGTTTTCTTAATTGTTTAGTTTTTTTCAAGTTTTGACTTCATTTCTTCTTCTGTTTGTTTTCTTGATTGTTTTGTTTGTTCAATGTACTCATTACTGCCTGTTCAAAAATATTAAACTGATCAATATCCTGCGCAGTTCTGATTTGCGGAGTATAAGTAGCAATACGATATATATCCCTGATCCAATCAGCAGATCTCATTTTTTTAACGTATTTGGGTTTTACGTATTTTTCTCGCTCATGATATCCAAACGCGGCAATATCAAGTAATTGGTCTCGATCTCTGATAGCGGCAGTGCCTTCAGGCGTGAATTTATCTGTGATGCTGGTTTTAATTCTTGGAGGGAATTGTTGCTGATATTCAGGTGGTGGTTGAGGAATTTGAGGTGGTTGAAGAAGCTCAATTAATGTTTCAAGAGCTTTTTGTGTCGCCTCAGCCGCTGCAACAGTTTTCTTGGTTGGTTCAACAATTGGTTTAAATAATTGTTCTGCACCTTCTGCAAATTCCACCTGAGATTCTTGACATGCTAGTAATTTTGTTTGACAAAATCTCTCACGGGTATATATTTCTTGATTGCCTCTAGTCGCTCTCGAGCTAGTTTAGCTGAGTGAGCTTCACCGACCATTATTTTTATAACAATGGTTTAATTACAGCAGCAGAGAGGCTGACGACAACGAGTGCGTGTGCGGCTACGTATACGAACACGCCTAAAATTTGAAGAAAAAAAATACGTCAAGGAACGAGTAACAAAAAAGCTAATTGGATCTGTTTCCCCCTGCATGGAAATATACTCGGTTAACGGCTTCGGTTTGAGATTACTGACCTTATTTTTGAGCCTTCGTAGGAACCTTTATTTTTGCAAACGGAGCCCTCTAAGAAAGTTGTAGGGTTCAGCCTCTCTGCTGCTGTACTTTAACATTGATTTTGCCGTATCGGGGCGTCTAAATAATGACCTTCTAAAGGAATATGGATGTATACGAATCCAAATGAAGTGAATGCTTGCCCCTTAAAGGTATGTATAATCAAATTCTATAAAATGTTGCCCATTACTGAAATGGTGTTGAATGCCTACATGACCCCTGTGACTTGTTTTATACCTGTATGTGTCCGAACTATCAAACACAATGCATTGTCAGGATGCATTTATCTTTCTGAAAGATAACGGTGCAGTTGTTTTCAATTTCTGACAGAGTCAATTGCCGTATAATTCATTGAATAACATATACCGTAGCACATTCTAAATGCCATTCAGACAATGAAGACAATGAGTGCAATCAGATATGCTTTACACAATGGAAGGACAAAAGATAGGATTATGAGAGTAATTGATTTTACCTGGTACACTCTCTTTGCATATGTTTTTGCTCAGTCGAAAGTTGTATCTGAGATATAACTACGACATTTTTCAATATGATAAAAGTATAGATAAACAATAATACACGAATATGAAAATGATTGGAGAGAGAGAGAGAGAGAGAGAGAGAGAGAGAGAGAGAGAGAGAGAGAGAGAATAGATGAAGAAGAAGATGCATAATGAGAGCATTCGTTTTAATTTTATTGAGTGCCATAGACTTTTGTCTCTTTGGTCAAGATTGCAGACTTTTTCGAAACCCAGTTTCAGAGTAGAGAGATTGCCTACTGGTGTAATTTGGAAGTGCTGTAACGATTCTTGCTGCTTCAAGCGTATTTATTGAAGTTTTTTTTGCATCTATCAACGGACACAGTGAGATAGTCCGAGAATGGGCCTGATATAAGTTAGATATAATTTTGATACAATATGCTTGTTAAGTTTGTAGTTTTTAGTTTTCGAAGAGTGGCTATTTGACTATGTGCTATTTTCAGAATGTTATAAGCATGACAAGTCCATTTGATAGTTGATGAATGTAGTAATCTAAGAGATGGGGGTCCTAGATTATTGTTTACGTAAATTAGAAACAAGAGTGGCCCAAGCAGGGATCCTTGTGGCACACCGGCATTTATAATCATTTCTCGTGAATACGTATCATGTGTAAGGACCATTTATGTTTCTTATACTTAGAACATTTTCAAACCATTTCATCAGATTACATTAAATACCGTATTCGTTCAGTTTAAATAGTATGCCTTTGTACTAAACTCGATCAAAAAAGTTTGCTAAACCATTCAATATCAGGACGTTGAGATTGTTCCAGTTACTTACACATACGATGACACAGCTCAGTAAGTTATAAAATAGTGGAGTGACCGGAAGAGAATTCTCATAGATACTTGTAAAAAGATAGTTATATGAAAATAATTATAAAGATGCTTCAAAATTCATCTTCCAAAAACCTTTGAGAGAGAGAGAGAGAGAGAGAGAGAGAGAGAGAGAGAGAGAGAGAGAGAGGAGGGGGTCTATTACTGGAAACTCTATGTAAATTACCTTTTTAGAAATGGAAAGAATATGCGCTAATATCCATTTATTTCCTTTAATAACAGACTAAAATGAATTGTTAATCTTGCTCCTATAGTGATGTAGTTTCACCGACACATGTAAACATTATGTGACTTACGCCATCTGGCCCAAGGGTTTTATTGACATGAATAGAGTTTGTAATATCTGTAATTATCATTTCAGAGATTGTAATTTAATTCAGCGTATCAAATTAGAATTTGAAAAGAAATAGGGAATGAAATATAATAAATGGCTGACATCGAAGTAAAGTAATATGTTAACCTTTTCTTTTTCATAATAAATGCAAACATAAACGGTAATTTTTTCAACTGTGAGTGGCAGAATAGAATTGGAATTATGCTTCTCTTGCAAAAGTGATATTTACAATTTTCCAAAATATTTCAGGATGTTTATTGAAACCAGTTCTTGAGTGCAAAAATAAAAACTGATTTCACTGGAATGAATTACCCAAATTGTTTCTCTGGGAAGTCCATTAATTCACGGAGTAGCATAAAATGTGAACCGTTTAATTTGTGCATGCCAGCTGGAAAAAATAATTCCAAGATAATGAATGATGTGTTAGAAACACAACTATTTGTCCTTTCCGAACAAGACTTTCTGCATAGAAAAGTCATTGTTTTCTGCCATGACAGACGAACGATACATAGATACTAGCATCAAGGAGCATGACAACATTCGAGTTTTAGAATGGGTTTCTAGAATGTGCCAGATGTGGAAAAACAATGAATTAGATAAGGCTGCAACGTCTGGACACGTAAAAAGTCTTTGTTTAGTTTACTGACTGTAAAGGATTAGAATATTGGTCAACGTGTGAACTATTATGTTCGTGACGTTCAGTGACGAAGAAATATATGTAATTAAGAGAACTGTTTAGTGCGATATTTCTGTCACTTCTTTTCTTAAAACACGTATAATTTTCAAATCGAATTTTGTATCACCAAAAAAAGGCCAAATTGATGAGAACTGGTTGTAGCGTACAAGACACTACAATCAAATTGGTTTAGTGATGATGCTGATACACTTAATTTAAATTACATCATTAACCTTTGAAAACGTGTGTAAGCAGAACCTATGATTAGCAAGAGTTTATTTTAATGAAACACTGTTTCAAGTTTGCAAGCCACCTCACCGTTTCTTAGTCACTGTCGTTCCTACAAAACTATCCAATGAGCATGTCCATAAAGTAAGTCCTCTTGCATTCATTTATAAATTTTTTCATCATGCAGTAGGTGTGTTTAGAAATAAGAAACAATATCACCACGATACTGAGATTATTTTGCCTAAACTGTCAGTTCAACAAAGACATAATATAGACATTGAATCATGTCATGATAGGAGATAAAAGGCGTACATCAAATGAAGCAGTCACAAGTTGAGCAAGGTATGACTGGTACATTGTAATAGAGGTCAGTTACACAGTCATTCCAGCGGGTAGAGGGAGGGGGGTGTGTGTGTGTGTGTGTGTGTGTGTGTGTGTGTGTGTGAGAGAGAGAGAGAGAGAGAGAGAGAGAGAGAGAGAGAGAGAGAGAGAGAGAGTTTCTAATAGTTTCTTTTAAACGGTATCGTTTATGATGTAAACAGCTTACACGTGTAGAAAATTGTTGTAAACGTTGAAGTCTTGGCGCTCGAACATCTAGGAACAGTCACAAAATGACAATTTTGTATAGACTATGTAACCAAAGGGGGGAAAAAGTATAACCCAAAACATCACTGTTAAACAAAAAAAGTTGTAAATATGTTTGTATTCTCCAAGCTGGGTGAAAGAAAACACTACAAAAGAAATGAAAACAAAAAACATTAAAAAATTTAATTAGATTTTCACTTTATTTTGAAAAGCGGAAGGACAAATATAATGTCACAAACCACATGCTGGTTTACGAGATCGTGAGCAAACGTAAAGGGTAGTGAGAATTACATTGCGTTGGTACATTTATTGGAACATTTAGACTATTTTCACATTTCGTTCACAAAAGGTATATCATCTAGTCACATAAATGCTCGATCAGTGACGCGTTTTTCCCGTACAATGTATTGAAATTCATACATGTCTCGAACCCTCTACAGTTCAGAAATATAATTTTGTCCTTTAGCACGTTAACTGACCCGCGCTTTAATAACACGAACCATAGTAAACTGTACAAAAGCTGGTTTACAATAAAGGTAGATAACTTCATCAGCAACAATATTTTAAATCTGATTTGTCCTCTTTACTTTTGATTAAAATTCAGGCGCATATAAATGAAGGAAAATTCATGCAGTTGTCCATCTCTCTACCATCTGAAAAGTATGATATTTTTGTTCGTTATCTTTTCTTTCACTATACTAACTATGCTGCAAATAAGACAACAGACTAAAGTCGTCTTCCGATTTCACCCAAACACCGAATGTTCTCTGTAGTTCCTGAGTGTGATCGCCTGAACAATTCGAGTTGATCTCGGAAAAAAAAAATCAAAACAAAAAAAAAGAACGTTCCTCATGAACGTTTGGCATGTTCTGCCATCTTTGATCTTATCTACTTCCGCTTCTGAGATTGTGTGTATTTCAACCAGAGAACGAAGTTCTTGTTATTCTCGGAGAAGGTTCTTGGCGTTAGGGCGAGAAGAACAGCAAGTCGTGTTGCTCGAGGACACCCAAACAGCAGAAAGGAGGAAAATATCGACAGTAGTTTTCTTTCAAATGTGGAGTCTAACTATGTAAGTGTCGTAATAATATCACGCAATAAAAAGCAGTAAAGTAGTTGACAAAACTTAAAAGGTGCATTTTATGTGATGAAACTTCAAAAATTCGACTGTAATCTTTAATTTTCCAAATTTTCTGCTTAAAGAGTCGAATGCATAATTGCATTCTTGCATCTTTTCAACGGAATGATGTTTCTATCTCTATCAAGTATTGAATATTTAAACCTGCTGTTCCTATAACCGCTGCTGTTGTGTGGCCTCATTTACATATTAAAAGGGAATGGATAATATTTGGAGGGAGGAGAGATTATTTTCTATCCCTGTATATGTTAGTATCAGCTGTGGTCTACGATAAGTAAATTGCTTTCATGTTGTCTGTGATGTTGCTTAAAATGTAGAAAGTGATCCAAATAAAAGGAAGTAAATCATTTTGCATAAATGTCTTAAAAACGGTTCATATTAGTATTCCGGTACGAAAATACAATTTCCTTGATCTGAATCTGTTTTGGGAGGAAAATAAACAGTATAGTAATAGTAAGTTAATAAGCTAATATGATAATTAGTTAAATTGCATACATTGCTAATCTCACATGTCAGTTAAAGGGTCAGAAAGTATTTTCCCCTTTAATTCTACTAAATGTATCCTAGGAAATACGTAAACTTGATCGCAATTGATTAAATTATCCCCCTTTCCTAAGATCTATTTGTTATAAAAGTACAATTAAACAAGGCGTCTTATAATAGCGGAATATCTTAACTGTGGGCGGAGATCAAGTAAAAGCTTTATGGAACGTTCATATCACAGGTCAACATTAGCTGGTTACAAGCAATAATTAAACTATGTAGACGAGATCTGAAGCTACAGAATGACAATGATAGATCAAAGTTTGACGATTTGAATCGATAAAAGTTGTACCGTAGCTAACGTTTTATACTGTTTGGTACGAACACTTCAACATGACATAAGCACGGAACACAGTCCTTGCAAGTTTCCCCCATTGTCATTCATTGTGACACATAGAGGCACAACCCTCAACCTGCCACCTCCACTATCCTTTTGCTAGGGCCAAAGTCCATGTGAATTACATGTATAATCTTTGTCAACCTACTCCGAAAGGCTGAAATCTATAACCATGACATTTTCTGATTTGGATATGATCCTGCATTATTGAATAAAAGTAATATTTGTTATTTATATTTAATCCTTATTGTGTACTTAACTTTCTCCATAAATAAGTACTTTAAATAATGCAAACAGAAGGTTTACATAGCATTTGAGTTCGTGGCAGTCTTGTTTACAATTAGATTGCAATTTTCCGTTGGAAAGATTCGCATTTAGGTCAATTGAAAATGTGAATAAATAGGGATATCATACACAAATAACTCATTCCTTATTTTTTGTTCAGTTTCTTTGAATTCATTTGTGATCAGTGTTTACAGTTGTATTCAGATAAAATTCTAGGGAAATTATTTATTTACAATATTCATTAAAATTACTAAAGTACTCACTCACTTTTGGACTGATACACTACATTAGATTATTGTAAATTTGTTGAAAAGCATTCTAGATTGCATCATTGTGTTATATCAGGACGTTGAAAACTCCTAGAATTCATTCAAAACAGTCTGTATTTTTAGATAGGACATTTAGCATTATCTGGGGTTTAATTTACAATAAGTGTCTCCTGACTTTCCATTTTGTATTGTAGAGAAATAAATTGCTTGTTGATTTTACTTAAATTGCTGGTTTCACATTCTTTCTGTTACATATTTTAAGACCCATAGTGGTAACATGTTATTTGCTGGTCAGTAGACCTTCAGGGCACAATAAGAGAACAATATTAATATTTCTAAGTAAAAGTATTTACTGGCCATGCCATCTGACGTTAGTAACAGCAGTCACTTGTCAACTGACCTCAGGCAAAATAAGAGAAAAATGATCATTTTCTTAGTAACACCAATCACTTGTCCGCAGCTCTCAGGCACAATAAGAGAAAATAATCAGTTTCTTAAAACGAGTATTCATTGGTCAACAGACCTTCAGGTAAATTAAGATAAAAATAATTGTTTTCACTAGAATAACAGCTGAATTACAATTGCGAAACATTGAAGTGTATGCCAACTAAAATGATTTTGTTTTAATGATACGAAATACATATAAATTTACATATCCGATGGAGAGAAAGCTGTAATAAAGCTAAACTATGTAACATTTTGGATAATAATAATAATAATAATAATAATAATAATAATAATAATAATAATAATAATATTGTTATACTGTATATGGTTACCTAAGATCATCATTATTATCTTTGTTTTACCGGACCTGCAAAATGTAAGAAACTAAAAAAATATTGTCTTAGAAGGATTGTCCAAGTTCAAAAAGCGATGTTATCAAATTTGAATCAGCAGAATAAAATAAAACTTTATAATCACTCTAACATAATTAATTCTTTAGTAGAGATGTTGATGTATTTAATCTCTGACTTAATATGTTAGACAATGGGTAGACTTAAAATATGATTTGCTATTGGTCTTACAGTCATAAATAGCCAAATGTTTGATTGCGGATAATAGAAAAATATAAACACAATATGAGAACTTTATACATATAACACGTTTTTTTTCTATTTAATCCAGCAATCAGATTGATTTATCTTCTGTGTTAATTTGTGTATCATAGTTATTTTAAGTTAAGAATTTTATCATCTCTAGAATTGCTTCTGTGTTTTTATTTGTTATGTGTATTTATATTATGTGTGTTACTTTTCATGATTACAGATTGTAAGGGTTATTTAGTAAATAGCATATTAGACGCCAATTTTTCAATGATTGTGGGTTTGTACTTTAGGATGAGGTCATTTTAATAAACACATTATATAGTTTCAAGATAGTGAGATGTACTCTTATCCAAATAAACATGTTAGTGAGATTTGAGTTCAGGGCATGGGTTTTCGTGGAACAACCAGAATAAACTAATTCATGATTATCTAGCTGTTAAAGTACTTGAGCTTCTTTAAGAGTTATAATGATCTAGAATGAATATTTCGACTTCTATCCTTTAATTTTTTTCTTTCTTTTTTCTACAAGGGGTGATTTACCAAAAATTAGTGATTCTTAGCATAAACATCAATCGTAGAGTTGTAATTTAGTCGTGATCTTTGAGAAGATTTATTTATTTCAATTATTTATTAGATTTATTAGCTGTCTTGGAATTATTGTGAATTCATTTAAAGACATTTTAGATTATATCATTGTGATATGTAAATACTTTTGGCACATCAGCACAATAGAGTAAACTTCATTCAGGATACCACTGGAACTCAACTGGGTTCCTCGATACTTTTGGACTTGTTATAGAGCTTTAGGATTATTTAGGATTTAATTCAAACCACTGTAAGTTAATTTGATTTTTCACTTCGTGTTTTAGGGAAGTAAATTATATTTATCTATTCGTATTTTCATGACCTCACTGCTTGCAGCAGGGGCATCTTAGTTTGACCCTGTTCGTCAGTGCATCCAGCCATCTTTCAACCTGTCTTGAGGATATTGTGAGAAATATGCACGAAAACCCCTAAAAATAGACAAATGAAATTTGGATTGCATATTTGTACACATGTGTAGATGATCCTATTTTATTTATTTAGGTTGTTATAATAGTTTTGCTTTTTGTTTTGCAAAAAGCAATTGAGGTAACTAAATTTGGTTGGTATGTTTGCAAATGATCTAATTTTTCAGGTCATTGTAACACGTTTTCAATGTTTAATATAATTCTGAACTTTCTTTTACTTTTGTGGACGATAGCATGAGAAGCTAGAACCTCACTGGGCAATTTGGCATGCACGTTAGTATGTATATGTAGATGATCTAATTAAGACTATCGTGCCTATGAAGCAATTTATTTAATTTGTTTAAAACATTTTTTTGAACTTTGACTTCTTCGTTTGCAGATTGGGCATGCGTGTTTAACAAACGCATATCAAGTTTTCTTCGCACTAGTTGAAATGAAAGTTCATATTGTATTTTTTTTATTACATGGTGTATGTGAGTGACTTTTTTTGTTTAATCGTCACACGGGAATGGGGAAAAAAATTAGCATTTCTGCGAAATAAATCACATGAATGCACCGAATTGTTACTGTTACTGTCGGCCGCCATTAGAACCTGTCCGTGACGTCACAATGTCAGTGTTTTCACAATGGCTAGTGTGCTATGGAGTTAAAACTCGTGATTGCAGCACTACTAACTCGAGCATAGCAAACTATTTACGTAGTCAGATATTGCTGATGCTGAAGCTAAAATAGGAACCGATTTTTTAAATTTTCGGGCTGGATTAAGCATGATTTATCTATTTAATCCAATAACTCAAAAAACACAGCATGTTTATTTACTTTTGTTCTTGGCGTAATTCATCGCAAAATTGTGTGCTCATTTGCAAAACAAGCGCAGTTGAAATAAAAACAGACAAACCTCAAAGTTTAGTCTGGTCAAATTTTTCATTATATAAAAATGTCACAATTTTTTTTTTAATCTTTAGCATATTTAGGAATGCTATGAACATAAACTGATCGTATAACACAATGAACAATCTGGAAAACCTCTAATATTTTCAGACATTTTACATCTGAGATATGTGGTACCGAACTAAAGGTGGATACGAAATATTTTTCAGTTTGAACTAAAATATTTCAATAGGCATGACTTTTTCTAAACTTAATTTACATTTAACGTGTTTATTAAATTAATATCTATTACAAATATTAGGAGTGAAATTCTCGCAGTTGTTTCTTTGCAAAGCCAAGCATTATTTTTCAAAAATCAACATAGATGCTAACATATTAAGAGGGAAAGTGTTTCAATAATCTGGAAGAACGTAATCTGATGTTGCATATAGATGAAATTTAAAATTTGCACCTTTTTATAGATGCATAAAGGAAGTAAAATATGTATTATTTTTATAGCGCCCGCACGTGACGAGATTAATATCCTACAAAAATGTCGCAGAGAAGAGTATCAAACTGAACACCTGCTTGGGTTGCCATCGGTTTCGATCCAAAACCGATCACAAATTTCCATATGCATGAAAATGTGGACCAGACAGCATGGGAGTACATCAATTGATTTTCAGGGAATAATGGAATTTTGATTATAGTT
>JAECUM010033822.1:0-14342 GCA_016617855.1 Megalonaias nervosa
TACAATATTGTTACATTAACTTCAAAATATAGTTCAATGAAACATGCTTTTTGTTGTCCTCTATCACAGCAAATATGATAACCTCTCAAGCCATTTTACAATTACTTTCCAACACTACGAGTTCAATGTCTACCTGCAGTGCACAACCATAGGACCCTTGCAATATGTTTCGTCCTTCCTGACTGCTTTCCAGAATTCCACAAGTGACCAGGCCGTGTCCGGTACATCCTTGTCTGGCCATGATTTGTAATGAAACTGAGCAACCGTCCTGGATTTCTCACCCTAAATAAAATAATGGTCCTGGTTTAGCATCTTTTTGTTTCAATTATTATTAACTTCCTTGGTGCGTAAATGAAGTTTTGCTTTTACATATAACTTCAACTATGAATCCATCAGTATACCTCCGTTCAGGAACATGATCTTAAAAATCTGTTTTATTTTCTTAACTGAAAGCTCGTTGGCTTATTTCTCTTCAAGATAGCATCAAATTACTAGTTTCAATTCTTTGCAGCTTTTATTTGAATTTTCGCTCTCAAATTGTGTGTGTGTGTGTGTGTGTGTGTGTGTTATTTGGATTTTTAACGTAGCTTTAACAATTTTTCAGTCATACCGTTACGATGTCTGCAGCGTGGCAGTTTATAGTGATATCTAGCACTAGGATATCATGCCGCAGACACGTAGCATGATGTCGTACCCTGTCACATTGTCCTGACACCAGGCTGACCAGTCCTAACATTAACATCTTAATGCTGAGCGCCAAGCGAGACAGCTGTTAGTACCACTTGCGTTAGTATTTTGTATGACTCGGCCGGGGTTTCAATCCCGCGACCTCCCACATCCACTCTAACCACTAGACCATATATATATATATGAAATTTCTTCCTTAATATTGGAACCATAATTGTAATTTAAATTTGAAAGCAATACACCATATGATTAATAGCTGCCAATCTCCGAGTAAGAAAATACCGATTGCTTATGAAAAAATACTGATTTTCAGGACCAAATACTGATTTTTCAGATTTTAATGCATATGTAACTATTTACAACATATACAACCATGCATGTGTTGCACACTTGCATCTTCTGGACGGGCACCCTATTCAATATGGGTGCCCATTCAAAAGGTGCAAGAGTGCAACACACTCAGACACAGGCTGTTTATAGAAGCCTTTTCCACACCTTGCCTCTTTTCAATCATTATCGATTCCAATGTACCAACTTTGATTAATAATCTCAATTCTGTGTGATTTTCTTACTAAACTGTTTTCATTCTTGCATACGAGCAATCCTTTGCGATTTTACTGCATGGAAAACTTGTGCGAAATAAATCGCCAGCAACACTAGTAACTGAAAGAGGAAGGTTCATTTCTAAAAGTAATTTAATAAACCGAATTTCGATCAAATTACATCAAGGTTCTCTCTGGTATTTATATACATCCAAGTCCAGGCTGAATTGTGTATGATGATGCTGCAAGCTAGTGTTTATTAGATTTTTCGTGCTCTTGTATTTCATGTGCGTCTCCATGCCCAATAGCGAATTCACATTACACAATTTGCAAAACGTAAAAGTCTTCTCCTTTACTAGATAATTTCACAAATCTAAACAAGACGACACAATTGTTCTTTTCAGTTCTGTTTTCTTGTCTTTTCTGGGGGAAATTCTGAATATTCTGCTTTCCTATTCAACATGATTAGAAGTTGAATATTACGAAGACGAGACACAGTGGTAGCGGTAACTGCTAGCGAAATCCAATATGGCGGATAAAGACAGGCATGGTAGCCTCGATTTCGAATGAACCAATCATATTGCAGAACTGTATTCCTATATACATGCGATACATTTCTATCAGAATTGAACCGAATGCCCGTTCTAAACTGAAAATTGCAAGGAAATTTTTTTTTTATCTTTTTTAAGTAATAAACGTATTTTTTGCAAAAAAAAAAAAAAAACCTACACCGTATTCAGGTCCAAAATACGGAACAAATACGGAAAAAACGGGACACTTGGCAGCTATACATATGCAAAAGAAGACAAAACGTGGTACATTTCCTGCCAACACTTGTTATAGGAAAGCCACTTCAGGGTTTCACCAAGAATACTGTATACGATTTTTAAAAAATCTAAAACTTTGAAGTATCACATTTATGTGTCTTTCTCACACAGCTTATTTGTAAATAATATTTGTGTTTAGACAGGAAGAAAGTCTTGTATGGGCAGAAAAAAAAATCATTAATGGTATTTCTTCTTTTTTGAGGAAACTAAAGCAAAATTCCACAATCACTGTTAATTGCGAACGAAGTATCGGCCCATGTTTATTTTTTTATGTTATACTTGTTAAAATTAGTAGCAGAAATGATATACTGAGTACTCACTGAAATAATCGCTGTTTATTTATTAAACTTTTATCAAATTAGTGCATGTTTTAATGCATTTCCCTCAAAACAAATGATTATTTTGTGTTGCATTATGATTTTTATGTGTTGCATTGAATGACATTTTATTTTCACTAGATCATCATGACACGAGTGCATAGTACTTACCACAGTTATTACTAAGTGTCTTTTGTTATAGTCAGGAAACGATTCATTTCGTAGAAGTTTCACTGTCACCTCTCCGTACACATGTTCCCCCTTATCCGGCCAGTACTGGATACACTTTACCTAGACAGAAAAGAACACAATGTTCACTTCTGTTAATTTTTCTAAAGTAATAAATAAATATAGTTTGATAATTTTTCAATATCCATTATTGATTATTTTCTGCAAAATACGAAATCTGTATGGTATGATATAATGATACACATTATAATGGAACTTGTATTTCTCCCTCCGATTACATACGTGTACTGTCGAACTTTTGATTTATTGTTCCTTTGTCAGTGTGCAAAACCTTGAAAACTCAGAACCAGTCTAGAGATGCCATAGATGAAACTAAAGGTGGAATTCCATAATATCAAAACTAAACTTCAGATTAGGTAGTAAATGAATAGTCTGCCAAACAAGCCTAAAAGCTTGCTTCTTTCAAAACTTTTCAATGGATGTTGTTAAATGGCTAATTATAGTGGATATTCGTTAATACATTTCTTTAAAATAAAATATTTATTAGCATGTGCTTCAGAGTATATCCTCCCCAAAAATAATTTCAACAACTAAGTGCATGTAATGCAACAGTGTCACTTTAATATCTCGAAATCAGCGTATATAAGGAGAGACCAACTCTTTCACATGATATGTTCAAAGCTATAGATAAATAATTTAAGACATAAGATGTTGTTCTTGTAATTTCTGATCGAGACTTGAATAGTTAAAGTATTCTATCTGATCATTAATCTCAATTATATTGCATTAGATGTCCAAAATATTTTAAAGCCTTTCCGATTGAAAAGCATATATGATATATATATATATATATATATATATATATATATATATATATATATATATATATATATATATATATATATATATATATATCATTTGTAAGAAAGGTATATGTAGTACTAGCTTCTTCCGGTCGTATCAGCAAGTTGTTGTTGTTGTTGTAGGGTTTGACTCCATTTTTCAGCACAAGATAGACTATACATGGCGGCCAGTATAAATGGTTGAGGAAGATTCCGGGAAAACCCTGTAAAGAACAACCGACCCACGAGAAGCTGCTGGCAAGCTTTCATACATACCCACATTGGCTAAATCCTAGACTAGAACCCACGCAGACAGAGGTGAGATGTCAAGGATCCGTAACGGTGAGCGCTTTAGACCACTCGGCCACTTGGGGGCCCCCCAGAAAGTTGTCTTACAAAGTTCATTGCTTTCTTCTTTTGTCAGTAATATGTGTCTAATAATATGTGTCTAATAATATGCTATTCAAGTAGCTCAAGATTTAGTAATCTAACATCCAAGCCAAAATGATCATCATCAAACTGTGCTTCATTACGTGTCCGAGAAATTGCTGACCTCAGTTATTTGCTCTTCTAAATGTTCAAGATGCAGTCTGGACCAAGTCCACAAGGAGTCACCTTTTGTTTGTAAAAGTTGGATAATATGCTGATTGACTTTATACGTGTTCCAGAACTCCTGTATGTATAATGTTCATAACCTAGAAGGCCCCAAATCTCAACCCCAATACTGCTAAAACTTATACTCTACTTTTGGAATTTTCTTGGTCACTTAAAATCTTGAGACATGTAAAAATTGAAAAATAAATCTTTTCCTCCAGTTATATCTTAGACAAACCTTGCCCATTTCACTGAGATTTGTCAACATGACGATGCATTCGGTCCCTTCTTGCCATACCATCCACCAAAAGTCATCTACTGTCGTGTTAATAGGACCTGTGGTTGAAATTAATTGAATTAACTCATCCATGACAGGTCACTTGTATACGTGGTAATATGTCTTGAAGGTCCATCATGAGTGTTCATAATCAAATTTAATAATTCTTGGCGAACAAAGAGAAAAGCTGCTTTTTAAAAAGTGGAAATAGGAAAATGGAACAGAACGTTCATCGTTTAATAGAATTATTTCTTTTCATCCAAAAATAGCACAATATTATGACATTGGAATAAGGTAGATATGGACATTGCGTAATACAGCAATTATATGCATCTTTCCCTTATTTGACACCAAGATGTCGTTTGTGTCAACATGGGGTGTTTTTACGCAAATTTGATATTAAAATGTGAAGTTATTTAATCTTACTGACGAAGGACTCCTAGTATGTTTTAATGTTCAGGCACAAATCATAATATTACTTAATTTTTCACATCCTACGCTTACTTCCTTAAGAGACAGGATTTTGTTTGTGAAATAATCAGTTGTTATTGTACATATTTAATATGACAATAAGAGATTATAATTATTGTAAAGGCACGTGATGATCAATTACTATATGTTTGTTTCCTTCATTTGAGGGAAACATGTTTCCCCATTAAGTCATGTAGCGTTTAAATTTATGACATTATGACAATAGCAAATGTAATGTTAGGTGTAAAAATACAGCCAGCAAACTATGTTCTCATTACCTCTATTTCATCGAAAATGTTAACGTAACTTATCTCATTGGAAGAGTTATCCATGCCAACTTAACGGAAACTGTCTTATAATTTGGCTTCAGACGTACTAGTATCATTTATCATAAAAATGAGAAAAACAATGCACTCTGAATGGTATCCATTACTGTGCAAATACATTCGGACCTACTGTTTCAATTTATCATATCTCTTACCGTATACTGTTAATACTGACAAATATTTGTCATTGTTCCTACAAGTCTTTCATGGGAGCGTGTACATACCTTGTGCAGCAATATAGCTCTCGCGGTCCTCAAATCCCTGTGATAAAACGAATATGTTAAGCACATATATATGCGTTATCGCTGTCTTATATTTTTCATTAAAATTGTATGCATCTCTAATCTTAAAGCCTTGTATATTCCAAGCGTCACTGCATTTCTGTCTTTTCCACACGTATGCGAGGACCATATTTATATCACTAACAATGTTCTTGTGATCCATGCATTTTAGAAGTATACAGCGTGTACTCAGTGCAATACAAACATTCTATGTTGAACTGGCCTACTTGGATCCCATTTTTATTGTTACATTTATCAACACGACAGCAGCCATAGAGGTAATGAAATTAAACTTAACTGCACCCGTTAGACGTCTTCATTGTCACTACTTCACCCACCATCATCACCTAGTGTTGTTGTTATCATTATTATTATTATTATTATTATTATTATTATTATTATTATTTCCATGTGTATCATATACCTTTATATGGCTGGCGTTGATATAGTCAGAGTCACTTTCATACTCTGGGTCCTGGGACGAATCTCTTTTCAGAATTACCCTATTAAAGTCATCTGGAAAATAGTGCAACTGATTTTAGGTGAGTTTAGATAATTCAGTATTTCCAGTTGAATTGAAAGTAAATCAGACGGACAATGATTATGTGTCTGTGTGTGTGTGTGTGTGTGTGTGTGTGTGTGTGTAATTGAGTATATATATATATATATATATATATATATATATATATATATATATATATATATATATATATATATATATATATATATATATATATATATATATATATATATATATATACACACACCCTGAATTAGATGTATTTCTATGTGTATATAAGATTTCCGTAAATTGTGGTCGACAATTGATCATTTGAGTACTCTCACCATGGACACGTTTTTATTGGGAGCATTGAAAGTCATCGATAAAAATTTCAGCCTTACCTTTGTTGCATTTTACATCTGTAGAACTGTTTATGAATAGGAAATTCTTTCCCAAGCATAAGACGACAAGGACCATGGCAATATATATTTGTGTCACTCTTTACAGAGAATATGCAGAATGACCTGCTGACTGGAAACGATGATTCTTACATGGATACATTGATTTGTATCGGTTCTTTGAAGGATTTGCCAGTGCTGCTTCGTGTGTCTTTGTCAACCCTTGGGTGAATTCCTGTCAAAAACAAATACATTTCCCATATAAACTTCAAATGTTTATTACATATTAATTTATTCTTACAGCTTTGCTATGGTGTCCCATACATATTTTTAAACCATATTTCCATATCACACACCAGCAATCTACCTACTACACAACAAGGATTTAGCCACTTATAATCTGCATAAGATTCAAAGGAAGTCCATCATGCTTAGATGCTTAAAAATGAATTTTCTTTTATAAGAACTCTCTATTTTCATTTAACTGAGATAATACGTGGACAGTGTGTGAGTCTTAATATAGGACGAAGCCGTGGTAGAATTTTCAATTATGTAGTTATTTTCTATTCCTTCTTTGGTTTTTAGAAGAACTGAATTGGATGTTTATAAATGTGAATAGGCTATTATATCCGTTGACACTATATTTGTCGGTGAAGAATATTTCGAAAGCATCAAAATTCACATGTACGAAATACGAAATCGTAGAAATTTACTTGTACCAAATACGAAATCGTAGACTGGTTAATGCTTTTTCACTGACTGGGAAACAACTAGTTTGATATGGCATAGGAATACATCTTAGGCTGTCCTGGTCAAAAATGTTGTATAATTAATCACATTTTTTCTTTGCATCGACTAAAGCAAAACCAACTCTTTTAAGTAAAATATGTTTCTTCGACAATACTTACCCAATCATAATACCTCAGGAGAACTGCCACTACCTCCCAAATGCAACCCTCCCAGATACCACTTTTAGCTCAATGGAGCTAAAAGTTGTCTGCCGACAAGTTTGCGGTCGGGCAAAGTGATCTCCCCTTACATATAATCCTTGGCGGCAAGGCGTAAGCATATGTTATTACTGGAGCGGAAGGCACGCTCGCTATGGATGCAACTCAGGGGAGGCTGGGAGGGTGTATGTGTATTATGATTGGGTAAGTATTTTTGAAGAAACATATTTTGCTATAACAAATTAGTTTCTTCTTGAATACATTACCCATTCATAATACTTTAGAAGAATAAGTAAGAGGTGGAGGGAGCTACATCGTCTTTCTCCGGAGATAAAATCTCCCATCCCCTAAGGTATGAGAGACAGCTTCAACGTAGCCCGAATGGAGGAGACTCCATCTGTCGGCACGCGGCTTCAAAAGGTAAAAAAAAAAAAATTAATCACGCAAATCCAGCGGAACTCCTGAAGCCGCTTCTTTAGAAGCTGTCTATCGACATGGAATTGTGACCTGTTGAGCTGCGTATATAGGACCAACCAGAACGAAATGGGCCCTTTGGGATGACAAATCTCTGTGAAGAAAGCAAGAAAATGTGGACTCCGATCTCCGTCCCACAGCGTGAATGATGACAGATCAGTTCCGTTCGAATGCTACGCTGGTGGCGACTGCCCTAACCTCTTGAGCCGAAATGCGTAAAAAAAATTTATTAAACCTGGGTTATTTCACTGCTTGATGAGCAAATAACGCACTTGATCTAGGATGAGATACTCTGAGCTGATATATCGTCTTGACCCGATTTAAGAGATAGAAAAAGGCTTGATCTCTCTCTACGTACAGGCTCCATTCGATTAAGTTACCACTTCCAAGATCTGACAAGTTCTTGTAAGTGACCTTCAGGTGAAGTGTCCAGATGAGACGGGTTTCGCGAGAAAAGGCTGTTTACCCGTGGAAGGGCGACGGTTCTTGGTGATATAATAGAATACCGTCCTAAGACTGACTCTTCTTGTCGAAACTGCATATAATTGGGGTCTGAGGACAGAGCATGTATGTCACTAATTTTGCCTGCCGTTGCTAACGCCATGAGGAAGCAGGGCTTGTAGGAAAGGTGCACCAGAGATGCCCATGCAATTGGTTCAAAATGGTTCTTGTTCAGCCAGGTTAATGCCAAAAATAGGTACCCTTGAGACAGAAGGTGAACGTTAGGGTTTGTATACTCAAAGTTACAAGGAGATCGGATACGTCTTTGTTTTGTCCGATATCTTCGCGCCCATGATGACAAATGGTGTCTGCTATAGTCGAGCAATAGCCTTTGACCGTATTCGGAGCAAATTTACTCTCTTCTAAGAGCCAGGGGACGAAATAAGCTCTCTGCCATATCGATGCCTGGAGAGGCAAGATATGTTCGTTGCGCACCAGTTCGTGCAAAATGCCATTTGCCTTGATATGCTTTAGATTGAAGGTCCGTCGCACCTGAGCGACTCTCTCCACTACTGGTTGTGAGAATTTTTTGTGTGTTAGAGCCTGTTTGATGTGATCCAGACGTGCATGTCCAGGAGCTCCGATCAGGGATGAACAACTGCCTTGCTGGTTGTTTGAGTAGATGAGGGAAGACGCGAATCTTCCACTGGGTTTCCGATGCCAGATTGATAAGGTGGTCGATCGACGACTTTTCCCATCGGAGAGCGATGAAATGAGGTTACAGGCTGTTGCTTGTTTGCTGTATCACTTGGAATAAGAGGCATTTGTGTTTGGTGTACGAGTTCAGGTTGGTCCAATCCAACGATAGGGCGTCCTCTGCCCAAGCTGTTGGGTCCGGGATGGGAGAGACAAAGAATGGGATTTGTCATTCCCTATTTTCGCAAACAGGCCTACCAACGGTCGATCCAATCGGGTACAGATCTGCGTGAGAACCAAGGGATGGAGAGACCATTCCTTCTGTACTAGTCGATTGTTCCGTGATGAAGGGACGACCAGTGCGTTGAGGAGTCCCGGGATATTGTGAACTTGAAATTCTTGTTGATTACAACACCACTTCAACAAGTTGCACACCATGGTGCAAAGCTCTGGCGGCTGGAGTCGTTGTTATTGGAGACACCACCATTGTAGGATGGAGTTCCTCGTTGTTGTTTGAGAAAAGTCCCACACCATGACGCAAAGGTCCAGGGACAGGGATCCTCCTTGTTGCTGCAGATAAACCAACGTTGTAGTCTAGAGATAACCCTTGTTGCTGAGAAAAGCCAACACTGTAGAGATGTCAGACAGAATTAGAACTCCCTTGGCCTCTTAAGTATTCTTCCCCTAATGAAGAGCTTTTACACTGGCTGTCCTCTTCTGAACTATTGATATGTAGATGATGCATCACTGGTGTCCCGAAATGATGGTAGTGGGCGGGCTGCCCTGCCTTTCGTACCTGAATCAGTACAACCTGTAATCTCGACTGGGTGAACGCGTAGATGCATACCAACCGTGAGCCAAGTTAGGCTGCTCCAGTGGTTCCTCTAATGGGTGCAGATGTTGAGAGGATGGTCCAGTGGGCCAACTTGAGGACTCCATTCGTGCAGAGGAAAACAGTAGCAAAACAGTAGATGGCAACCGAGAACCATGATGACCGCAGCCTCGTTGAGCATACCAATGCGGATAGAATTCCGCGAGAGAAGGGTGCTACCATGAGTCGTTTCAATGCCCGATCCTGAGGGAGACAAAACTATGGTGCATGTGTTCTGAAGTCCATACTTAAATGAATGAATCGTTGAGATGCTACTAGGTCGGATGTTTCCTTGTTAATGAGACGTCCAGACTGGTAACAAGGGCCATCATGACTGGTTAGAGTCCGCTGATGTTGCTCCAGGATGCTGTCTATGTAACTTGATGTTGCCGCCATAGCAATGGTCCGGGTATGAGCCATTACTCGATTAGTTAGTCGAGGTTAGACCCCAGGACCGGCGAGGAGCCTCAATTGGAGTGCTCTGAATTGATATATGATGTTCTATGCAATTCTTGGGAACGTCCTGGGAGCCTATGAAGAGAACCCAGAGTGAAGGCAAAGTCTCCCTCGTGGATATCGTTCAGAATGCGCTGTAGGGCTCCTGAAGGGAACCGAGAGGCGTGAGAAATGATTTAGAGTGTTTCGGCCGATGACAGACGTAGAGTCGTTTGTCGTTGGTACCTAGAAAAAGGTGTCGAACGAACGATAGAACCATCTTGGTGCTATATCCGCATTGTATTTGATTGGTGGAGTTATGATGGGACGGCTTTCGGAGGTTTGTGTCCTATAAGTGACCCTTGGGTCTTTTTCTTGAATCCCCGTACTATCTCCATTATCGACGTTGTGGTTGCGTAGGAAGGGAAACATGTCTCCTTGATGGCTTGTTAGCGTACTTATCCATCGGGACTTTAAGCAGAGTGGGAGAGCACCAAGGGATGCCTTAGGTTCTCTGCGTGGACTTTTAAGATAAGGTATGTTACGTCGGTTTGAAGATAACCCGGGAAAATAAAAGTCCCACAGAGAATTACGATAACGATATTGTGCACTAAATCCGAAGTGTCAACAAAGACCATCCGATCCATGCATACGTAGTGTGGCTATGTTATCCCCAACGTGGCGAGATCACTGTCAATGCTGGGGTACCGAATGATTAGCTGGTGGGAGAGAAAATGTAGAACCGCCAACAAACTGATGATAAAGGTGGGCCAGAAAGTCCATAACTCTGCAAAGACTGCTACCGTAACTATGTCAGAACCATCCGTTCGTTGTAAGATCAATAGATGCTGGAACACTGGTGTATGTTGATTGAGCTGGAAGCAGACATGGCTCCGGGAGCCGAAGCACGCACTCAATGGAGGTCGGAAGGCAGAAACTTCCCGTGCCCTTGTGTGGAATAGAATCGATGATACTGATAGAACGATCAGCGTCAGGTTGTGTGGATAGGGCTACAGTTCATGAAACACATTAAGACTTACCTGGCAATTTGGTCTATAGCTCACTAAACACGTAGAACGCCCTAAATTAGAAACCACGTCTTCAAGAAAGTTGCTGAGCAAAAGGGCTCTTCTCATGGTAGAAAGTAGAGAAACTGCGAGGCGACATCTGTTGAGGTATGGGGATCTATTCGTTGTACCATGCCGAGTGAGTGTTATGAGATGGTACGAGTTTGACTTGTCCCTGCACAAGTCTGTAAAAGTCATGTTCGACGTACTGCAAACTCTGGTAGTTATTAATTGAGCCCGTAATATTGATGGTTAGCCCTTCGTGATTCTTAGTATATGGTCTAGGTCAGTCGCAACGGAAATAGGCCATCAGAGTGAAAAAGATGTCGTTAGGATCATCCGTTTGGACGGGTTATGGTATATTTGATTCATGTAACCTGTCCGTATGTCAGCTGAATGAGACGGAGCTTTGCTGTTCGTTAGTTCTTCCCCATTCTGTAGGATGAATCATGTCGGACCTCAAGGAGACAAGGGAATGGAAAGTTCCAAAAATGACGATGTCTAAGTTGAATTATCTCCCTTGCTCCAATAATCCCATAAAGACTCACACTGCAGAAGAAATCAGCATGCAGACTATTGACGCCTTTGGTCTAAGTTGTGTGTTGTTTGTGCTTTCCCCATAGTTCTAATCTATAAGACAAAATAGAGCAAAACGGATAAAGTTGTAGCCCTGCACCTGTTCTAGAACGCAATGCCTGTGTTGAATTAACTCATTAAGAAGGTGACCCAGAAATTAATCTAATAAGGTAAGTAAGCGTACAGGTAAACTCTAATGACAATATCACCTGTTTACAAACATGTGTGTCTGCACATGTAATGTTGCATACCGTGTGAGCAGGTGATTTCAACGGCCGTGCCTACCTGTAGGAAGGTCAATGATGGCCAATAGGTAGAACCATTGAAGCATGGTGTTCCAAGGCTACAAATATCATGGTAAAAGAACTCACCTTGATATACAAAAAGATTGGAATTATACATATATAAGGGGTTCTTCAGAGCATAAAGACATGCAAACATGTAAATAATGTAGCCCGAACCTAACTATGAAGACGTGGGCTACACGTGCGCCTGACTAATTGTACGATCAACATGATATAAAGTTATGCAGATAAACTAGACTCAAGGGTTGCTTATATAAATATGCATGCGTAGGAGGTGACTGAATGAACCATGTATAGAGCGCTGAACTGTACTGGTCTGACTAGGACGGTATAAATACAGAATGTACCAGTATCTACATTACACGCAAAAAAAAACCTTCACAAAGAATGAAATAAAGGTACCGTTATCAAGATATACCCAGTAGGTACTACAAAATCCATTATGAGGCATTAATTGTAGGGAAAAGGCCCGAGACCGCCCATACAAATAACTTCACTAAAATGGCGCCCGGACGCTATGAAAGTCTTGGATAAAAATACTCGCTAATATGTACCCGTTAGTAAGGAAATTAGACATATATAGGAGTTATATGAGCATTATAGACTTGCACGTAAAACTAAGTATAGCGCGAACGGACTGTGAAGTTGCTTAGGCTCCACGTGCAAGTACCCAATGTGTGATGACGACAAAGTGTGACTAATTTGTAAAGGCAGAACGTTTTTGTGAGAGAAAGAGAGAAAAAGTTACAAAAATATGAATGGAGTATACCTTCCTTAAAGTGAAAAAACTCCTTCATCTTGAAGTAATATATCTTCCACGTAGCTTAAGCATTGCGAGGTCTCTCGTGACGAGAGCGTGATTCTTAGCACGAGCGGAAGTAATAACTAACATATCCTTACGCCTTGCCGCCAAGTCTTATATAATGGGAGATCACCTGCCCGACCGCCAATGTGTCGGCACACAACCTTTAGCTCCCTTGAGCTAAAAGTAGTATCAGGGAGGTCTGGATTTGTGAGTTAGTGGTAGTTTTCCTAATGTATTATGATTGGGTAATGTATTCGAAGTAGAAACAAATAGGTTGTAATTTGTATGTATTTTCTTGTTTTCAATATCTATCTTATCAATAGATTTCTACAAAGATTAAATGCAAAAAACAATTTAGCGCCTGTGTATTGGAAGAGTGTGTAAAGTCGAGACTACATCATGTGACTGCATATACTGGTATTAAACACGGAATTTTCATATATCCAATAAGAAATGGATACACTTTTCTTTAATCCATTTCCATTCCTAGGAAAAACCCTTTAACAAAGTGTAGCAATCGGCCTTTTTAACCCACTGTTATTGCGATCATACATTGTTTTTCTTCATTTCAGAGTAACTGAATGTCTTGTTACAACAGTAGTCTTAAACAAAGTAACAGAAAACATCGAAAACCAACAATTGTAATAAAAAGCAACAAATAATTTATTTCCCTATAAAATAAATTGAAAATTTGAAAAGAACGTTCAGTATTGTGAATAAAGATATTCCTAAAAGTTATATAACAAGTCCAAAGGTATAGAGGTTTCAGAATGAATTCCAGTTGTGTAAAAAGTATTCCAGTATCAAATGTGCTGAGTACTCAATAGCCTCGAATGTGCCGATGTGCTAAGTCTTAATACATCACAATGATATAAAACAGAATGTCTTTAAATCAATTCACAATAATACCAATATAAAGGTTCGCTCTGAATGTATCTATCAGGACATTGTCATTTCAATAAATAATTGAAATATAAGTCCTTTCAAAGTACAATGGAATACAATTAAAAGACTGATTGCACAACATATTGTTACGTATATGTAATTTAATTGCTTGTGTGTTAGTTTTAAATTCTCTTTTATTTTATTTTTTCTATTGCATGTTATTGTAATGATAACTTTATTCACTGGATTTTACATTTTTCCAGAAAATTCAGCTCAGATCCGTTTGACTGTAAACAAGCCGGTAGCTTGTTTACATTGTATCAATCTGTGACCTAGATTTTAGAGCTATTTTCAGCTATGATGTAAACAACTTTTTTTGTTTCTTTTATTATTGAATCTTTAAGTAAGATTCGTTCAGTACAATCAGACTCGTCCATGGCGTACGTGATAATCGACGTGTAAGGTTACTGCGCCGCTCGGACTAAGTGATCACGTTACCCTATCACGTTGTTCGTTCTGCGTTGTAATTAGAGTTAAAGTGACGTTTCATGGTTTTTTTGGTCAGTCGTAAATCATACCTTCGGAGC